>APFE030253191.1:58379-85579 GCA_000404065.3 Pinus taeda | reverse complement strand
TCTCCATTGTGAATTTTATGGCGGTGGACTGGTTATTGAGATGACTGAAGAAACGATCCAGCTCATCAGGACCATGAGACCAGACAACACCCGTGTCATCAACGAATCTTTTCCAAAGCTTCGGCAAAAGACGAGATGAAGCCAAGGCCTTAGACTCAAAATCCTCCATAAAGAGATTAGCGACGACAGGGGACAAGGGGGAACCCATGGCAACTCCGCACGTCTGCTCATAGAATTCTCCCTCGAAGCTAAAAAAGGTGGAGGTAAGGCAAAGCTCAACCAACTTAGCCGTATCCGGGTCGGTGAGCCTATTAATCACCGCCATGGCCTCATTGATGGGAATACAAGTGTAAAGAGAGACCACATCGAAGCTTACCAGAATGTCCTCGGGCTCAAGCTTAATTTTCTTAAGATCATCAATGAAAGAGGCTGAGTCTTTGACAAAGGACTCAGTATGAGCAACCAAGGGCCTCAACTTTATAGCGAGGAACTTTGACAGGAGGTAAGTCGGACCACCTATGGTGTTGACAATGGGTCTCACGGGAACCCCTTCCTTATGGACCTTCAGAAGGCCATAAATCCTAGGAGCGATGGGGTTTCCCTCAATAAGCTTCTGGGATAGAGGATTAGTGGAATTGCATGACTTGATCGCAAGAGCGACAGCTCTGGAAACCTTTTTAAGAGGATTTTTCGAAAGCTTCTTATAACTCCCACTATTACACAAATGATCAAGCATCTTATTCCTGTAATCACTTCTATCTAGGAGGACGGTAGCCCCACCTTTATCTGCTTTAACTTATATGAACTATATTTACTAATTGTGCTTAATTAATTTCTTTTTAATATAAATTATTAAACCTCCCTTAGTTATTGCTCTAAAGTAACACGACTATAAATATCACATTTAATTATAAACCATAATTTATTTACACTTTTTAATATAAAAAGTCTAAAGTGAAAAGCTATCAACATATCCCTGTTTCTTTTTTAAGAAATGAATCATGACATTGGCAGGTGGTCGCCATTCCTATAAATCATGACCACGGATTGCCCTAGCGTGGAACACCCATATTCACAATGCCTTCTCACCCATATTCCGTTGGCCACTATAGTTTGTAGAACTCCATGCATAGTTGGGTTTCTGTCCAATATCATCTAATTGGCGTACACACACATTATCCCACACGCTCTCAAATTCCCAATCATTTCCATCATTTCTTTCAGTCCATCTAAACACTACGCCAGAGATCAAGTGCTGCTCAACGTATCCTTCCTTTTCGGTGGATGCCCCTTCTTCATCAGTTTATGTGGAAGGCACAAATCTTTCCACTACGATGCCTCTATTTGACGCGTTCTGCATGTGACCACTAATCCTCTCAGAGATTTCTCTCGCACGATTACGATTACTATTAAAAGTATGGTTTCCATTTATTGATCCTTCCATCTCGCTGCTTTTTGAAAGACACATTGTAAGAGGAGTTTGCGCATACACCACGAAAAGGAGTGGTATATAATGCGATTTTTTGGAGATTCCGGTGACGGAATCCGGCTGAAGAAATTGAGGTTAAATCTTGATTTGTTGCAGTTAAAATTGGTTTTTAACTGCATATTTGGATTCAGCACCCTAAAAAACCCCTGGGACACTTTGATTATGCAGAAACTAGCTATCAAACTTGCGATTCCAATAAATTGTTGCCGGATTTTGACTAGAAAAACCCACCCGAAAAGCTTTCAAAAAGTCGCATTATAGACCAGTGCCCACGAAAATAACCGGACAATCGCAAGGATTTCCTCCAATGGATACGTAAAGCTTTATATATCTACAATGTCATTGTAGAGGTAATATACTTCTCTTTATGTTATTTTTAGCAGGCCGACCAAAAAAGGGGTGGGCTTTCTTATTCCTTAGTTTGCGCTCATTTATTTCTGAGCCTGAAAGATAATTCCTTCATAGTCGCTCATTTATTCTAATTCTATATATAATTTCAATCATTTAAGTTGTTTATTGAGTGGATGGTCGAAATCTCTACTAGAACGGAGATATAACATGGGTATTAACAAGTCTTAAAAGGATTGAGGATTCATTACCTAGGTAATTTAGATAATGTTGAACGTGATCTAGAAAAAATGTGAAAATGTGATATTAATAAAGTACTTGAAATATATTGATTAATATGATTTTTTATTTAATTAATTGAATTATGTTAATTAACTTGAGTAACATTGTGTTTGTATTCTAGATGGTTAGTGTAATGCCTCCGATGTTGTGCGACGATTGGGCGTCGGGCGACCGGGCGCGCGCACGACGGGAGTGCGATGAGGTGCGACCGGCGCGTGTGCAACCCACGGTGGAGCGACCAACCGGGCGTGCGACGGAGCTGCGGAAGAAATGCGACGAACACATGCGATGAAGATTTACGATGGCTTATACCCATCCTTGGAGCGTTTGCGATGGGGGTTGGCCGACCGACGTTGGGGGTGAGGCCGACATGGTAGAATGCCCGAACGATGTGATGGAGGGGTGTGTGGGCTATCGGCTGGGAAGCCCCACCCACTATTGTGATGTGTATATATTGTAGTATGTTGGAGACTTGGAGATTATCGTTTGAACATCATCTCTTGTTCTACGCTCTTGGAAGAAGACTTACGTGCACAGATTTGAGGGGGATGAGCGCATAGCTCATGTGCTCCCTTGGTAGAGTCGCACTTGGTGAAGCTCTTGGTGAAGAGGTGAACGCGTTGGGTGAGATGTGCCCAAGGTGATTGTGCAGAGGGTCGATTTGTACGACGACTTGGGGTGGGCGTCTTGGTGACTCGGGTGAGCGCCCGCCCATCGTGCAAGTGTGCACGGAGACTTGTTGGAGTGTTGGTTTGTGGACGGAGGTGTGCCTTGGTGGGAGGCGCCCGTGTGTGGCGACTTGGAGGTGCCCCCGAGTTGGGCAAACGACACGGCCGTGCGACGGGGTGAACGAAGGTTTGGTTAGTCATGCGGCAACCGTGCGGAGGTGCCGATGAGCTGGGCAACCGAGTTTTCCGATGTTGTATATTTGGCTGTGTAAATTTCGGGTTTCCAAAGATTTAACTTTTGCATTGTAAAAATGAAAGATTGTATAATATATTGTTGGGCAGACTCATATTGCAGGGAGTTGCCTCTGCCTTTATACTGTTGCATTTCTCTTATAATGTTATTGATAATGAATGTGTATGGGTGTTCATTGGTATAAAGGCACATAACTAATTATACTTGGTTGAGAATCACAAACTAAGAAGGAGAAAGTGAACTAAGGCGTAGTCCATGTGCACAAGTATTGTTAGAAATAAATTGTTTGGTGGTGCCGCACCTCGCCGATATGGTTGAAAGACCAACGTAGGCTTAGGGGCGTGACAGTTGGTATCAGAGCTGGTGTAGCTTGCGGATGAAAGCTGATACACAACTTGAGAGTTGGTCAGAGCAAGGTTGCTCATGATGAAGTGATAGTGGAAGCAGGTACTTGCCGGTGAAGGAAGCTAGTTTCACATACAAGTGGAACAAGGGCCGGTTCATGGTTGCAAGGGACTTGGTGAAGCTGGTGAAGGTTGGAACCGGGTGTCGTAAAGTTGGGCAAGTGGTACTACGTGCTGGTCATACGATTTGGCCACTTGTCAGGTGGGCAAGTGGGACTGCGTGTGGGTAGGTGTACATGGTTTGGGTGTCTGTGGACCAAACGAGGTACGAACCGGGAAAGACAAAGTTCAAGGCATGGCAGGTTTGGAAGAATATGAAGGAAAGCTCTTGCTTACCTTATACAAGTTGAAGCGGATGAAAGAGGAGAATCTCGAATTCGAGAGAAGCTTGGAGTCTTGGAAAAGAATGTTGAAGACGAGCTTCTTCAACGTGGTTGGACAATGGAGCAAGATGAAGTTGCAGATTGTACAAACAAGGAAGAGGAAGCCGTGATAGTTGAAGATGTTGCAGACGTGATCATGATGGAGGATGAACTTTAGATTGATCAAGTTCGACCATGATCGTGCAATTTGCTGACATGTATGGATGAGGGTACTCTCATGGAGGAACCTCATGATGATGATGATGATGTAAGTACTATTGATACTTATGTTTCATTTGAGCATTTTGTATATGGACCGTATGCACGGAAGGGCAAAACCAATTTTCCGATGCTAGGGAACATCTTACCATGGATGACTATGATGATACCTCGTATGGAGAAGCAAGGATTGTTGATTGTTGTAGGAATTTTTGGGGTTGTTTGTGACCTTGTGATTGAAGGTACAAAGGCTCGTGACAAGGGTGGAACTTGATGATCATTGTGGATGAATGGGTCATGCTTTAGCCACATGGCTAAGTGCCCGGCACGACTCATGGAAAGATTAGAAGGCACACTCTTGGGTGGACTTCTCATGGCCGAGACCAAGAGAAAGTCTTGGTGAACCTTTGGGGGAGGAGCTATGATGGAGAGACTCATGTGATGATGATATGGTTGGGTGACCGAGTTCACTAGACCGATGATTGCAGCTTGGATGGGGATGATTGATTGTTGTGATGGGTCTACTTGGTTAGACTACATGGCAACTTAGTCATGGACATCAGGTTAGAGACATGGAGCATGGCAGTCTTATGAAGGGACATTATGTGGGAGCACTTGTAGAGATGTCACTTATGGGCATCCAATGAGGAGTGCCAAAGCAGGGATGTTGTTCAGATGGATTTGTTGATGTGACATCGAGATGTTTTACTTATCAGCCGATGGAGAGGTTGTGCACTCTTGTACAACAAGGCCATGGACTTGGATGGAGTTGTGAGTAGACTATGGGGCATTCTTAATACATGGAGAGCTGAGGCATCTTGCAGAGACCTTTGGGCCGAGACTTGTATGCTTGCTGAGATGTTGGTTGGGAATGGTTTATGGAGCTCATGATGGCATGAGATTGTCGTGACTTTGGGGACTTCATATATGGTGGAATTAGAGGATCTGATGCATTGAGGAGCTGAGGTCAGGGACTTTGATGCAGGATGGGGTGCATACTTTTAAGTACATGAATGGGGATGGCTTGAAAGAGTGACTTCATGTAGAGAATTTATATGAGACACTTTGGGGTGATGGAGTTACGATGATGATGATGCCTTGGTGGCAACACTTGAGCATGGGTTGACCCAAGGCTCAACTACTTTTGACACATGGGAGCTGATTGATCTATGATCATGGGCAGCACATGGATAGATGAGATAGGTGTATATTTGTTTCTATTGCAGACTTGAGGGATGACACATTGCAGATATGATGGAGGTTGCTTCATGGGCCTGGATGTGGCACACCGAGAGTTGGAGATTGATGAGATTGTCTCTTCATATTGACGAGGCACACATATGGATGATGTTGGCATAGATGTGGTTGATTTGATGCTCCACATTGACACCCAACATCATGGACAACATGTTACAAATGAGATGAGGACTACTTCATGGACCTGAGCATGACTTACACTTATATGGATGGATTCTTGATCGAGCTGATGATGTGACAGGATGTTCTGAGAAACGACTGATGGTGGCATGAGGATTCTCACTCTCATAGTTTGAGTGTGATGGTTGGATTAGCTACCTGACTAGTTCAGATTATGGGGCTCAAGCAGTGTACAGAGATGTGTTAGCATTGTGTTGGAGTATCATGGCAGCCGTTCACATGAGGACGACACATGATGAGGTCGATACAATGCTGCAGTGGGCATGTAGCTTGAGATGGAGGGGCCAGCCTTCCACGATGGAGAGTAGCATGTGGAGATTGCGACAGGGTGGTCGATTGTCATGGATTGAGATGATTTCCGATGTATGACATACCGATGGATGTATACCCTGGCATGGTGATCTTGGTAACAGATGGTTGCCGAGGTGAGACATGGTGGAGATGGTGGTTCTACATATGTTGTAGAGATGTTCGCAGTATGTGGAGGAGTTTACATCATGGATGAGCTTGGTGGATGGTTACTAGGATGGTATGTTGTCGAGGATGACAACGATTCTAGGTGGAGGAGGATGTAACATCCTGAGCTCCTACCCGGATGTGCTATGTGGTTGGGCACCGGGCACCTGGGAATTCGCATTTCCAATGCCCAAAAGCCTATAAACCACACCCTCTTTGTAGATGACTCCCTCCTTCTTGGTGGTGCATCTACAAGAATAGCTAAATCTTTCGACTCTATCCTAAAATGCTATTGCAGAGCCTTAGGAGCTATGATAAATGACAAAAAGAGCTCAATCTACAGATGGAATTTGGATCAAGGCAATTTGAACAGTATAGCCCAGATCCTTGGTTTCGAGGCTACACCCATTGGGATAGCATCAAATACCTTGGCCTACCACTCACCTCTAAGGTTAATATCAAAACTCTGTAGCAAGGTATTATCAATAATATCAAATCCAAGATCACCTCTTCGGGAGGGTTCTGGCTCACAAAGGGAGGAAGAACAATCTTAATAAAATCTATGCTTTCTACCCTTCCTATCTACCAAGCCTCTTTTCTTCTTTCTCCCAAACACATCATGGAGCAAATTTCTTGCCTTCTGTGAAACTTTCTTTCGAAAGGAGGCAAAGGCAATCAAAGAAAAATGCACTTGGCAAACTGGGGTATAGTAAAATGCCCAATAGCGGATGGAGGACTATAGATAAGAGACCCTGCACTCTCGAATCTCGCTCTCAGCTGTAAGCTTCTTTGGAAAATCTATTCCAACCCTACTCATCCAGTCAGTGATACGCTCAGGAAACAATATGTGGAGGGGGAGTCTCTCAGGTAGCTATATATTAACAACACCTCCCTTGGAACGTTAACCTGGAATTTATGGAGAAACAAAATCAGTCGCTTTAAGTCTCACCTCTACTCTATTCCAGGAAATGGAAAAAAAAATTACTTGTGGGAAGATCGTATAATGAATAGTGCACCCCTTAAATCCCATGATGAAATTCGTGACCTCTGATGTTGGCTTCTAGATGTAGGCTATCACAAGCTATTTGACATAACAGAGTGGGATCACAAAGGGAATTGGTGGGATTGGAGCTTCAAAATAATATTAGAGCATCTCCTTCCACAACTGGTAGCATTGAAATCGCTCCTCTCCAACGTTGTGCCCATCCATCATGATAGTCCAGATAGCTAGGGCTGGGGAGACACTGGCACTTATACCACTATAGCAGGTTATATCAGTCTGCAACCAAAAAGTGATCAAATATGTTCTCCTAGCATTTGGAAACAGGTTTTGCATTCTACAGGACTTTCGAAAGTCAATTTTTTTTCTGGATCCTCATGCATAACAAACAATTGACAGGTGACAATATGCTAAAAAGAAACATTGCTAGACCTCATCAATGCATCATGTGAAGAAATGCTGGAGAGACAATCCCTCATCTGTTCCTAGACTGTGTTTTTGCCAAGGAAGTCTAGAAATTAACGCTCGTTGATCTACAAGTAAATCTTCTCCAGCAATGCACCATGGTTGTTCTTTACTCTACATGGTTCCAAAATTATCCTCTTCCCATTCCCAACAAATCTCTGTGGTATCACATTTGGCTTTCAATCCCTAAATTCATGTGTTGGAAAATCTGGCTTGCCTGGAACGACTTGGCATTCAATAATACTCCTTACTTCCCTGCAAAAATATCTACTAAAGCGAAATATCTTGTCCTAGAATTTGTTCTTCAGCGTTCACAAAAATCAAATTCTTCTCTCCTCCCTGCTACGAAGATCTAGTTGAATCATCTTAGCCCTCTCCCCGAAGGAAAATCTCTGAACCTCCCCCTTGCCAACCCTCACTGATGATTAAGAGATCCGAAAGTCAACTTCCAAATTTGGTTGAGGAATCAACTCAAAACTACAATTTTCTTCGACAGAGCCCACAAGGGAAACCCTAGGGCAGCTGGCGCTAGTTGAGTTATCTACTCCCCGGATAACACTAGAAAAGTTTGCTTCAGCTGGGGGCTTGGTCATTGTACAATAAGCAGACATAACTTCTTGGCCTCACAAAATCCTGCCAAATTGTTTGGGAAAGAGGCATCAAAGATTGTCAAGCATTTGGAGACTCAGAAATTCTCATCAAGAAGATCAATATGGAGGACCAATTCAATAGTGCCACACTTAACAAGTCTATGAAAAGGATAATGACCATACTTAAGGACTTTGAATCCTTTCAAATTTTCCACATTCTCAAAAGCTCGAATAGTGAAGCAGATATAATGGAAAACAAAGGCCGTCTTCTTGCATCGAGCAAGCTCAACATCAATGACAATAGTATTATTCAAGCAAGTCTTCCTTAACCTGAGAAACAAAGTCCATCAAGATGTATTAAGATGTATGACATTTCATTGTAACAAGGTTGATTAGGCTCCAGCCCAACCAGATCATAAATAAAACATACCCATTTCAGTTTAAAAAAAAAGAATCTAACTCGAACAAACAAGTGATAATTCTAGTTATTGCATGTAAGGGCTTTGCAACCATAGTATATATATAAACTTCAAATATATTTTTATAAAAATTCATGTCAAAATACGAATATAACAAAGAGAAGGTTGATAATAAGATGCCGACTCTGGAATGGGTATTGGTCATAGACCTTGTGACTAAAAAAACCTTAAGGAAGAGGAGGAGATTGCAAGTGTTTAAAAGAGCTTGTTAAGTATGGATTTTAGAGTTGTATGGCTATTGGAATCTAATTCAAGGGTGCATTCTCATTTATTTATCAGTATTAATTTAAGTATGGTTGGGGTCACGTAACCGTTGGATAGATATAATGCAGGTCACTGTCCAAATTTACCCCAGATGTGAAGCTCGCTCAGGGGGAGACATAATGACCTGAAATGTCTCATAGGTTGGGAGGAGCATACCCTTCCCTGTAACTTTTTCGTTCATTAAAAAAATGAAATAAGAAGAGAAATAGGCAAGTAATGTTTAATCTAGTTTTCCTTTTCCTAAATAAGAATATGGTAATTTGATAATTACCTACGGATGGCTCTTGAAAATATTAAGTGAACCAAGTGTTTTTCTAGACTAATTAAGTCTATGTGTTTTTCTTTAAAAAAAAAAATCTTCATTACTGTTGGTTGACCTTACATGGAATGTTTTTGAAATATTGACAATATTTTATTTTTCTCATCTAGGTTTAGTTGACAGGCCACATTAACAAAGACAATGACCTTAGAATAACCATTATGTTGCTAAAATGTAAACATAAACAACTGTTAATCCTTAAAATCATAGGGAATATGTGTGTTGAAGATTAAAAGAAGAAAAAAATAGACTATGGTCATAAGTGGGTTTGGGAAAACCTTTATAACCTATATGAAGCTTTTGGTTATCTCTTAGGCCAAGCTAGGCTACCAACAACCCTATAACATCCCCTACACAATACAAGACCTTAATTATTTCAAAACAAAACAAGTACATATGCAAAAAATAATAACCAGTAAAGATAATAAGGAAATAACTATAGAACAATAGGGAAAAACACTCCATATTTATTATTCATGTAATAAACATGTAAGGAAAAATATAACCAAAAAGTTTTTTATGTGCTTGTGAATGCCACAAATTTATATATACATGGAAATAAAGGAACCCAACTGAATTAACATTGACAGGCAATGAGTTATAAACCATCTAAGATCTCAAAAATTGAACCTATGATTTTCAATCTAAAATATTGTTTTCTTTTCCAATCTAATAGTATTACAACATTGACTAACTTAAATATACACAAAATTGTTCTTTTAAATGACATCCTCCAAAAATTCTAACTATGTAATATCCCTCACCTAAGCTATCGTAAAAACTCAAAATGAGGGTTGTTGAATAATTGAATATTATTAATTCTTATATCGATATTACATGAAGAATATTCTTGCGATTCTTAATTATAAGAATATTAGAAAAATTAATTCTTAATTCTTTTATTTAAAAGAGTTTATGTTCTTCTCTCTAAATGAATTTTGTTTCCAAGTTTGTATATTTTAGGGTTTTTAAAAATAATGAGTAATAGTTTTAGAGAAGCTATGGATAAGTGATATTTTGTTCATAAGGCAAAATAAAATCTACCTTGAAAGGAAAAACATGAGAGATTTATGGATGATTTATTGAGTAATTGTAGGATTTAGAAAAATATGATATATGGATAATTTATGGAGTGATTTTATGGTATGGGAAAAATCTGATTTATGGAGTGATTTATGGGTGATTTATGGAATGCTTTTAGGATTTAGAAAATCTATTGCATTTTCTCAATTCTACTTATTGTAAGCGTATGGGAAAATATGAGAACTAATGACAAAATACATGTATAATGGAGCCAAGAGAGAATAAGGAGAGATTCCAAGTATGAATTAAAAGATAATTAACTATGCTATTTGAAAATTATTGTGTTGCATTATGGTGCATGAAGATATGAGAATCAAATGTATTTGCTTGAAAAAAATTCATATGATAAAGAGTTGAGATTACTTTCTTGGGAAAACCTCTATGGACTTCCATGCATAGATGAGTAAGAATTTTTCTCATTGAATTATTAAAATATTTAATGTGGATTCAATTCTTAAAATATTTTCATGGCTAAATAATTGTGTGAATTGCATGATTTATTGCAAAATAGGGTCCAAATATGTATTCATATACCCTAAACTGTGATAGATTTGGACAAACTGAAAGAATTTTTTGTAAATGAGTTTGTTCTCCCATGAAGCCTCTTTCATTTTTGAAAAATTCATTTCCAACTTCTCGAAAACCTTGTGCAAAGTTGATGTTAAAAACCTAAAATTATGTAATATTTAAATCTGGAAAAATTAGCTGCAAATATTCATTCAAACCTTCCTAACCATCACACTTGTGTAAAACCTGAGGGAGATTTTTTTATGGAACTCATTCCCAACAAAAATTTCTTTTAGTTTTCAAAAATTTATTTCCAGATGTTCAAAAACCACACCCAAAGTTAATGGCTAAAATAGGAAAAATAGAGTGTTGGCATATGATTTTTGAGTGCAATAAGAATAGTTATTATGTGGATATAAAGATAAATATTGTATTAATGTTCTTGAAAAAAAAATAATTCCATGCAAAAACAAATAACTATTAATTTTGATATTTCTTAAAAATAAATAAGTGATTTGCATGCGCAAAAATCGAGCAATTATGTTGATATCTTTTGAAAATAAGTAACTTATTCACATGCACAAAAATAGAGCAATTATGTTATTAATTCATGAAAATTAATCAATTTATTTCATTTAAAATATTATAAAAAAATTTCTCATCATGCATATACATTCAATTTTTAAAGACAAATATTCGACTCCTAAAGAGAATATGTGCTTATGTGTATAGAAATAATATCTTGTATATTTGATCTACTAGAAATGAATATGTGAGTAACATTTTTTAGAAAGAGCTCACATAAAACCTTTGCATAAAAGACCATTGGTTGTGTTATTTGAGAATGTTTTGTTATTCATGCTATTTCTTGGTGAAATATGACAAATTTGTCTCATGTGTGAAATGATAGGAAAATATTTTGTATTGCGTTAATAATAGCTAGTGAGCTAGATAACTTTTGGAAAAAGAATAATTAGTGTGTTCAATTCCTCAGAAAATAAATACATATATTTGTCTGCAAGGAAGTATTTGTTGTGTTATAATTCTTTAGAAATAATAGAACAGAAAAACAAGCCCTCATATGTATTATGGAATTAGATTCTTCGGCAGGAAAATGGGTAAAAATATATTTTATTGTGTTAAGATTCTTTTGGAAGATTCTTTAGAGAAACATATACACTTGCATGCATGGAAACATATAGTTTTTGTATTGGATTTATGGTGAAGGGGAAGGTGCAATCACATAATATTGAATGTATTAGCCTTCTTTTGGGAAGAATAATATGCATTTGCACACCTAAAGGGATTATCTATAGTATTAGTTTTGTTTTGGGAGAGGATTATGTATTGTTCTTGGGCTAGATATTTTGGTAAGAGGAAAGTGTTTCTTTGCATGCGTTAAAGAATAAATGTTATGTGTTTGATCTCTTGCAAAAAAAATGTGTTTATCTTTCCATGCAAGATTTAGTTAGTTTCCTTTGGAAAGAAATATATGTTTCACATTCAAGAAGAATGAGCTATCATGTTATTTTCTGTTGAAGAGGACAAGTAGTTGCATGCACAAAATTATAATATCATGTTAACTTTGTTTGAAATAGAGCTTGCATTCTATACATAATAGCGATTGTAAATAGCTCATGTGGAAAATATGTTTTTCGAAAAGAACATGCATTCACATGCACAAGCAAGGAATCTATTGTGTTAATCCCATTGGGAAAGAAATCATAATAGTAGGCATAAAGAAAATTACTTATTGGGCTAGTTCCCCTGAAAACTTGTTATGAATTTGCATGCACAAGAACAATATCTAGTATGTTAGCTTTCCTTTAGAAAGAATATGAAAGTGCATGCAAGATTATGTTAGTGTTGTGTTGCAAAGCTGACACTTGATAGTAATTTGGTTTTTACTAATGCGTGTGCAGTGATGTTAAAGAATATCTTTCATTACATTATGTTTATGATTTATGCATGCAAATTAATAGATGTTGAAGTATCACTAATAAATCTTGATTATAGTTTAATTAATGTTTTATATTTTATCCGATCATCATATCAAGTGTGCTGACAATAGCAATGAAAAGAAATTATGGTGACTTGTGTAAAGGATAATTCACATTTAACATTGTGGCAAATAAATATTTGTGGGTCCATGAAGATTTAGGAATGCCAACTATCGGATAATCCACTAATGGGAAAAATGAAATTGCGAATACTTAATGTTCATGACTTCATGGGTAAATGATATCATGATGTTTGTAATAGCCTATAAGTAATCATGTTTCAATTCAAATGATAATTCTTTGAACGATTTTAAAGGAATTGTTAAGGGATAGACTCCCTTATATGCCATTGAGTGAGGGGTGAACACCCTCACGAGCTTTTAATGATAAAATTAATATCTTGTTGGTTATCACCCTATGGGTTTTCTAGGGTATATCATTGTCTAATGATGTGCTTTGTTGTTGTGTATTCCTTACATGACGTGATGGTTATTAACGGTGAGGGTGCAGACGTTAGGGATAATCTCTCCAATTGGGCAACAATCTCTTGAATATCCGACTCAATTTCCCTTGAACTGCCTTCAGGCGTATTAGTCATTAAACTGATAGTTTCATTCTTTTTTCATTGAGCCACAACCTTACTAATTTATTGTCAAAGGACTTAATTCGTATTGGCAGCGATTCTAAAAGAATTATGCAGGCTTTACAAGAGGGATTATACATCTAATATTATCAGCTGCCTTACTGAGGAAGGATTTATGCCACAAAGTATCAGACAACAATTCAATAGAGTTTCATTATAATATAATGACGCCTTGAGTTCTGCCTTTCCCTTTTCCCTGATCTAGAATTAACAATTTCCTTTGTAAGAACAAATTCTTGGAAGTCGAAATTCCTACGCAGTAATTGAGCTCTTGACTACCAGTGAACAAACGCCACTGGTATCCTGAGATCAAATCACCGAATGGACAGAACCGGTTACGAGTAGGTGGCAACTATGAGTCAGTGGTTGCGAGTTCAACCCCGAAACGTCATAAATAACATAACAGAACTACTCTGCCAGGTAGAAAGGCTAAGAAAGCAATAAAATAAAGAACGCAATGCTATTTCTATGTCTGCAAACTCAGAATTTGACAAAAAGGAACAAGGAAACAGACACTCATATAAAATGTATAAAGATTCACAATTCCATTAGCTAGAGAATACGGCAAGATTCAGACCCTCTTCCGCCCGCCGTCGCACAAGATGCTCCAATACACAGTTAATTATATCACTTGCAAACTAATTGCATCCATGTTAATACCTGCGGAATTTCTAAAACATTACATTGAGTTCCAATTCATATTAACAAGATATCAATGAGTTTTTTTTTTTTTTTTAGAATGCGAGAGAAAGTTTCATAATGACACTTCTGGCACCGCACCTTCCTCTCGCAATCTTGGCGGCCAATTTTATTTTTTTATTCATAATGGATAGGTCTTCTTAGACCTTACCTATCACAAAAGCAGGCTTTTTACATAGTAATTTAAGGCTTTTTACAACTTGTCTATCTATGAAATGGTAGCATTTTTTATTCTCTACTTTTATGTTATTTTTAACTGAAAAAGATAGCATGTTTTATTCTCTACCCTGTTCCTATTTTTTAACTAAAAAAACATAGAAACTGCAGGCTAAAGGACCCCACTCCCTTGCTTGTAGATTTTTATTTTGATTTTTTGGAATAAGTTGGAAGACTTTTCCCCTCTGAGTCACATTCTCCTGCATTAGACTCCTGAGGACAAAATTCTTCATGGGCTCCTGTCCATGAGCTCGTCTACAGATTTGCCCAGTTTCTGTAGAACGTCTTCTGTAGCCCAAGTAGCTTCAGTGATTGGCTGTCCTTTTCATTTTACCAGATATTGGAAGTACTCTCATCTCCTTGTATTCTTGTGCACCTTCTTGTCCAGAATTCTTTATGACTGTAAATTCTTTGCTATGGGTAGCTATTTTACCCAGTTAATCTCTGGAGTCTCTTGGTCCTGTGGTGTATCATCTGTAGCTTCATTCTCATACTTATACAAGTCTGCAACATAAAAAATTGGTGATATTCCCACACCAGGTGGTAATTCAATCTCATAAGCATTTGCAGAGAATTTCCTCAGTATCTTGCATGACCCAATTTTATTGGATTTTAACTTATTATATTCCCCTTTTGGAAATCTCTCCTTCCTGAGATGTGCTAAAACCAAGTCTCCAACTTCAAAGTTCACTTCTCTTCTCCTCATGTTTGCTCTGATTTGTACTTGATGTTGCTATCTTGGAGTTGTTGTTTCACCTGTTCATGTATCGCCTACATTCCGGAAGCAAAGTCTTCACCTTCTACACTCCTCATTTCTTCCTTTCCCAAATTCCTTAATTCAGATATTCCTTTAGGATGCATTCCATAAACAATATGGAATGGGCTCTGTCCTATGCTCCTATTTGGTGAGTCATTATATGCATACTCAACTTGTGGTAACACTTGGTCCCATTGCTTTGGATGCTCTGCAGTAAGGCTCCTCAAAAGATTGCCTAAACTTTTGTTCACAACTTCGGTCTATCCATCGGTTTGAGGATGATAGGCAGAGATGAAACTTAATTAAGTTCCCAGCTTCTTCCATAGTGTTCTCCAAAATTTTCCCACGAACTTTGAATCCCTGTATAAAACAATGCTTTTGGGCAATCCATGTAATCTTACAATTTCTTTAAAAAACAAGTTAGCAATGTGAGAAGCATCACTAGTTTTATAGCATGGAATAAAGCGTGCCATTTTTGAAAATCTATCCACTATAACAAAGATTGAATGGTAACCTCTTTGAGTCTTTGGTAATCCCAGCACAAAATCCATACTTACCATATCCCAAGGCCTATCTGGAATTGGCGATGGAATATATAATCCTGTGTTCTGGCTTCCTCCTTTTGCATACTAGCAGACTTTACAATTCTTACATACTTCTCTACTTCATATTTCATTTTTGGCCAAAAATAAAATATATCGAGTTGCTCAAAAGTCTTCACTGTACCAAAATGTCCTGGAAGTCCTCCACTATGCTTCTCTTTGATTAAATTTTCTCTCATCGAACAGGTTGGTATGCATAGCTTTTTTTTCTTAAATAACAGTCCATCTTGTAGAAAATAATCCAACCACTTGCTCCTATCCGCCAAGGCGGGATTTTTACAAGCCTCAAATGCCTCTTTAAAATCTGAATCATTTTCATATAATTCCTTAAGAAAATCAAAACCCAACAGTTGGATTTGACTTTCTTGAACAATACATTTCTTCTACTTAAGGCATCTGCAACTTTGTTTGACTGCCTAGTTATATGCTTCAACATAAAGTGAAAACATTGAAGATATTCTACCCATTTGGCATGTCCCTGGTTGAGCATTGGCTGCTGCATTATAAACTGTAATGCATGGTTATCTGAATAGAGAATAAATTCTTTTGACATTAAATAATTCCTCCATTTCTTTAATGTCTGCACAACTGCGTAAAACTCCTTATCATAAGAAGAATATTTCCTTTTTGCATCATTTAGCTTTTCACTGAAATAAGCTATTGGTCTATCTTCTTGGCTTAAAACTCCTCCAATTGCTTCTGTGCTGGCATCACACTTAACTTGAAAAGTTTTGTTAAAATCAGGGAGAACCAAAACAGGCTATTCAGTTATTTTCTTCTTTAACAGTTGAAAATTTCTCTCCTTCAACAGTCCATTTAAATGGTTGTTTATCCTTTTTTATGGTCTCAATAATAGGTGCATTAATCTTACTAAAATTATTAATGAATTTTCTGTAAAAGCTAGCAAGATCATGAAAACTCCTTACCTAAAAAACACTTTTGGGTGAAGGCCACTCCACAATTGCTTTGATCTTCTCTGGATCCATCTTCAACCCTTCAGCTGATATCACAAATCACAAGTACACCAGCTCCTCTTTCATGAATAAAAATTTCTTCAGGTTCAACAATAGTTTTTCCTTTTGTAGCTTCTGCAGGACATAATTTAGATGCCTCAAGTGCTCCTCCTTGGACCTGCTATAGACTAATATATCGTCCATATATACTATTACAAATTTACCAATGAATTCTTTAAGAACTTCATTCATAAGCCTCATGAATGTACTTGGTGCATTTGACAACCCAAAAGGCATCACTCTCCATTCATATAATCCTTCATTGGTCTTAAAAGCGATTTTCCACTCATCCCCTTCTCTTATCCTTATCTCATGATACCCACTTTTAAGATCTAGTTTTGAAAAATATTTTGCGCTAGATAAGCAATCCATTAAATCTTCAATTCTAGGTAGCGAAAATCTATACCTGATTGTGATCTTATTAATGGCTCTTGAATTTGTACACATTCTCCAGCCTCCATCTTTCTTTGGGCTCAGTACAGTTGGCACCGCATAAGGAC
The DNA here is from genome assembly GCA_000404065.3 of Pinus taeda. NCBI lineage: Eukaryota > Viridiplantae > Streptophyta > Pinopsida > Pinales > Pinaceae > Pinus > Pinus taeda. The sequence continues at coordinate 68,524 of APFE030253191.1, read as the reverse complement.
TCAAGCTTTCTTTGATCAACCCCTTGTGAAGCAATTCTTGCAACTATTTCTTAACTTCTTCATTTTCTGCAGGAGCCATTCTATATGCTGCTTTGTTAGGTAGGCTTGCTCCAGGAATCAAATCTATATGATGGATGACTCTTCGAATGGGCAGTAATTCATTAGGCAAATCATCAACAATAATATCACAATATTTCTCCAACATCTCTTGAATTTCAATGGGTAAATTAGAAACTTTAGTGGAAGTCATGAATACCTTGGGCTTGCAAATTACAGGAAAATTTACCTCATTTTCTTCCATTTGATTCAGGTATTCCTTTCCTCCAAGTAACAGAGTTTTTGGATCAGTCTTCTGTCCTGGTCCATCTTCTTCTTGCAGAGGGAGCAATGTATGATTGACACCATCCTTTCCAAACTTGTAGGTGTTTCTCTTCCCATCATGTATGGCTCCATTTCCATATTGCCAAGGTCTTCCAAGCAATATGTGACACACATCCATAGGCATCAAATCACAAACAATTTTATCTTTGTACTTTCCCACATGAAATTCCACTTCACACTATTCACTTACCAACAGTTGATGTCCCGTTTTCAACCATGACACTTTATAAGGTGTTGGATGCTTCATTGTCTTCAGCTTCAATTTCTCCACTACTTCTTTAGAAACCGAATTATCAGTGTTGCCACTATCAATGATCATCTGGCAACATTTCCCTTGGACTTTGCACACTGCCCTGAATAAAGTCTTCCTTTGCGGTGGTTCAGCCATCTCCTTTGTTGGCTTAAGAAAAAATTTATTAACTACCAGAGATTCTCCTCTTTCTAGTGTGTTTTCTTCTTCTGGTACTGCTGCCACTGGTGCCTCTCCCTCAACTGGAGCAACAATTGCATTCCTCTGCTTTATTTCTACATTCTCTGGGCACTCAAAAGCTCTGTGTCCCATCTTATTACATCTGTAACATCTTATTTTTCTGCCTCTTCCTCTGCCTCCTCTTCCTCTAGAAAAACTCCCTCTGCCTCTTACATCACCTCCTGTGGGTGCATGCTGGGTTGAGCTACTGCTAGCTACTTCTTTAGGTGCTGTAGATCTTCCTCTACCACCTTGACTTCCATTTCCTCTGAAAGTCCCTCTCCTCTGGCAGACTGCTTCCTCGTGATTTTTTCTTCAGCTTTCAGTGCTATCTGATAAGATTCCTCTACCGTTTTTGGAGACAACAAACTTATCTCATCCTGAATGTCCACCCTGAGGCCATTCATATATCTAGCCACCTTCTCATCTGTGTCTTGGGATTCTCCAGCTCTCATGCTCACCTTATAGAACTCTTTTGTGTATTCTTTTATTGTCAAATCTCTCTGTCTAAGATTTTGCATTTTTCTAAACAATGTTTGCTGATAATTACTGGGAAAAAACATACCTTTTAACTTTGCTACCATTCTGCTCCAATTCTTGATTAGCTGCTTACCAAGTCTCCTCCTTTCCGCCTGCACACCATCCAACCAGAGCGCTGCATGGCCTTTTAATTTGGTGACTGAAAACTTTACTTTCTTCTCATCTTCCGTTTCTTCATAATCGAAGAATTTCTCCATGCTATTAATCGAGTCGATCAATTCTTCTGGATTCAGTCCTCCTTGGTATAAAGGTACTAATTGGTTCCATGGCCTAGCTATGGATTTCAACACTAACTGAAAGAACCTCATCTCAAGAGTAACCTTTACAGCTTCCTCCTCTATAGCTTCAACTCCGAGCTGACTGACATCTCCATCATCTATGTTTCTGTCTGAGATTAATGCATCCAATCTAGCTCACAACTCTTATATGGTTTCCATTATTTCAACATTCGCAACAGGCCGTCCTCTTCCACCACATCCTCGTCCTCTTGCAACTCTGAAAGCCATCCTTCTCCTCCTCCTGAGATTCAATTCAATGTCAATTGTTGGCCCTAATACCACTAATGATGGTGAGGGTGCAGACGTTAGGGATAATCTCTCCAATTGGGTAGCAATCTCCTGAATATCTGCCTCCATTTCCCTTGAACAGTCTTTAGGCATATCAGCCATTAAACTGATAGTTTCATTCTTTTTTCATCGAGCCACAACCTTACTAATTTATTGTCAAAGGACTTAATTCGTATTGGCAGCAATTCTAAAAGAATTACGCGGGATTTACAAGAGGGATTATACATCCAATATTATCAGGGGCCTTATTGAGGAAGGATTTACACCACAAAGTATCAGAAAACAATTCAATAGAGTTTCATTATAATATAATGACGCCTTGAGTTCTGCCTTTCCCTTTTCCCTGATCCAGAATTAACAATTTCCTTTGTAAGAACAAATTCTTGGAAGTCGAAATTCCTACGCATCAATTGAGCTCTTGACTACCAGCGAACAAACGCCACTGGTATCCTGAGATCAAGTCACCGAACGGACAGAACCGATTATGAGTAGGTGGCAACTACGAGTTAGTGGTTGCGAGTTCAACACCGGGCTGTCATAAATAACATAACAAAACTACTCTGCCGGGAAGATAGGCTAGGAAAACAATAAAATAAAGAACACAATGCTCTTTCTATGTCTGCAAACTCAGAATTCGACAAAAAGGAACAAGGAAACGGACACTCATATAAAATGTATAAAGATTCACAGTTCCATTGCCTGGAGAATACAGTGAGATTCAGACCATCTTCCGCCCTTTGTCGCCCAAGATGCTCCAATACACAGTTAATTATATCACATGCAAACTAATTGCGTCCATGTTAACAGTTGTGAAATTTCTAAAACATTACATCGACTTCCAATCCACATTAACAAGATATCAATTAGTTTTTTTTTTCAGAATGAGAGAGAAAGTTTCATAATGACACTTCTGGCACCGCACCTCCCTCTCGCAAGCTTGGCGGCCAATTTTATTTTTTTATTCATAATGGATAGGTCTTCTCAGATCTTACCTATCACAAAAGCAAGCTTTTTACATAGTAATTTAAGGCTTTTTACAACTTGTCTATCTATGAAAAGATAGCATGTTTTATTCTCTACCCTGTTCCTATTTTTTAACTAAAAAAACATAGAAACTGTAGGCTAAAGGACCCCACTCCCGTGCCTGTAGATTTTTATTTTTATTTTTTGGAATAAGTTGGAAGACTTTTCCCCTCTGAGTCACATGCTCCTGCATCAATTATATTACCAAGAATGTGATTCACTAATTAAATCAAAATAATCATGGAATTGATGCAATGTTACATTTGTAAGTTTAAGTTAATATGTTACAACACTAGTCGTAAATTCTTGTGTAAATAACCATGTTTTACTAAGTATTTCTCTATGTAATGATGATGGTTATTATAATAGTCATGGAGGGAATATACAAAGTAATTTAGAAAGTTACACACTAGTAAATGTAAAAATAAATAAAAAATCCTCACTCCGTCAATTTTCTTGCGAGGTTACCAGGGGAGGTTACAAGTGGTATCAGAGAAAAGGTTGGAACATTGGTTCCCTTAGGAATCATTAACAAAAAATAAGTATAGGTATGATGCTAGTGGGTATCTTCTCAGGTATGATTCTCATTGAACTTATAGTAGACTACAATTAACATGAGATGCATGATCCATAATTACTAACTGCATTAAAGAGTAGAAAATGATAATTCTTCTTTAAAATATGCACTCACGACATTTGAATATGGATGTAGGTGAAATACAAGAAAATATCTGCCGAACATATGAACAAACTTGAGAACTAACTAGTTATAGTGAGGGTTAATTACCAACCTTTACATTCATACAATTGCAATAATGATTATGGTGCATTAAAAAAATGACTAAAGTTACAATGCACTCCTTATAAAGAATGAATGCATGCATGGTTTATGTGATAACTAAAGAATGTAGAAGTTGGGATTGACCCTGAAGAGGATAATAAAGTGTTAAAAAAAAAATACATTGAAATAACCTCATTAGATGTTACAAATTAACAATGAGTAAAATGAAATTCATATAATTAAACAATCATAGTAGAATAATTTTGGGTTGTATTTATCTATGTAGAGCTATAGATGAAAGTTTGCATTCCATGTGTTTGACAAAAGTGGTAAATGAAATGTTTTGTTGTTTTCAAGAATTGCATCCCTTGCAGTTTTTGATGTGACGCGGCTCAACATTAGGGGGTATTTATGCCATTAGGCTATGTAACCCCCACTTTTATTCAATTAAAAGTGTTTTCAGACTTAGATACATAATTTGGTTGATTTTATTCATTTGCCACTGCCCTATAGAGATTGTTGATTGTGTTGTTTTGTAGAAATTTTATGATTGATCACATTAGTATGATTCACGCTATTTTGTAAATTCTACTTTTAGTATCTCTTTGATAGTTTAAGCATCTTTATGGAAATTTATTTCATGTCTGCTAACTAATTGTTAAAGTGCCTCAATGGTGGTAAATCACATGCTTGCACATTGTTGGTTAAAATGCTTCAATGACTATAGATTGGATTCTTGAAAACTATTTTTTAAAAGTCCTCCATGGTTGTAGATTTCATGCTTGCAAACTATTTGATAAAATTACATAGTGGTTGTAGATTTCATGATTGCAAATTATTTGCCCAAAATTCCCCAAGGGTTGTCACTTACATGTCTAAAAGCTAATTGTAAAAAAATAAAAACCACATTTTGTATCCTAGTCTTTAATGAGACTATTATTTCTATATAATATTGATGGTTGATAAGGTGGGACCTACATAAATAATAATGCTATGGTATGCAAGATATGTTAATATTTTTTTCTATGTTGCATGATTGTTGTTATGTTGAATTTGGAATGTATACCACCTATATGGCATGTGATGAATTCTCGTTAATGTACTTTTATAAATTGTGTCACCCATGTTGAGGGTCAAGTATAGATTCATTGTGTACATAAACATTCATTTTCCTTGATGGTAACATGAAAATGGACAATTATGTAAATTACAATGGATGTTTAGACATTGAATTATTATTGGATTGAATGGATATGGAAGTCATGATAGGATTGATGTGATCATGTAATATTTTATTTTATTATTTAGTTAACGAATACATTGTTTGGGATATTTAGGAAATAAATATAGAGTTTATAAGACTTCTTGTCAACTTATGAAAAACTATTGATGGTTAATACCAAGATGGACCTTCCCTAAAAGTCTCCAAAAAGTACGTAGGAGAAAATAATAAAGAGGAAAATATTAACATAATGGGCGAGAAAGATTATGTTAATCACTTAGTTGGAGACAAATACTAAGTGGAGTGAAATAAAGAACAATGGGAGAGAAAAATGTGCTTTAAGGAAAAAAAGAATATTTTTTTAAAGAAAAAACTAAAGCAAAAAGGCCTAGGAAAAATGTTAGCAGACCTTAAAGCGGGATGCTACTAGATATTTGCTGGGAAGGAACCACCAAGGAATCAATCAAGTTGTTGATTCTAGTAGAAAGTATATCTTAGCTCAGTGGGGATCTATTGGAGATATTTCGTAGTTGGGTAGAATATGCTTAGTTCATGAATAATTCCTAGACATTAACTATGGATAGATGAAATTATGTCTATATTTTTCTATTGATTTCAAAATCACCTAAAGATGTTGGATGTTAGAATAGAACATAAGTTGCATGTCTCTAAGTTGTTGTATGTGTTATAGTGCTATATGCATGATATATTAATGTATCTAAGTGACAATTTGGATGAAATGGGTTTTCTTTGTAGGTTTGTATGAGAAAACGAACATGTTAGAAATGAATTATCTATGTGAATGCATAGAGAAAATAAATCGTTAATGTATGTACTTATGATTTAACTCATGATGGAATTAGTTAGACAAGAGGAAAATAGTCACAGATAAATGCCACAAGTTTGAATTTGATTGAAATTAGTGTGGAAGAGAAATATACTAATTTTTAAACAAAAAAAGTGGGAAAGAAAGACTAGGGTAACCCATTAATAATAAACCACATCCACTCTATACAATTTTTTTGTCATTTTGATGATTAGAAAGCTAGTTCTCTTTGAGTACTTGTGAAAGTATTATGATTAGCATATTGTTTCACATTGCATAAATAATTGATAATGAAAATTATTTCATTTGATAAAAATGATTGATTCTACTTATTGAACATAAAAATATTTCATTTTTGAACGGAAAATATTCTATTTATGGTTATTTAGATTGTTATATTATGAGAAAAGTTTAATGTTTCAACAAGAGAAGAAAATCAATGATAATGTTGTCTTTAAGGGGGGGAGTATGTAATGTACTTGGCCAAAGATTCCATAAAAATGCTCTTTAAATGAAATTTGTTGAATAACTAAATAATGTTAAGTCTTATGTTGATATTACATGAAGAATATTCTTGTAATTCTTAATTATAGAATATTACAAAAAATAATTCTTAATTCTTTTATTTAGAAGATTTTATATTCTTCTATCTAAATTAATTTTATTTTGAAGTTGGTATATTTTATGAGTTTTAAAAATAATGAGTAATAGTTTTAAAAAATCTATGGATAAGTGATATTTTCTACCTTGAAAAGGAAAACATGAGAGATTTATGGATGATTTATTGAGTGTGTGTAGAATTGAGAAAAAATATGATTTATAGAGGGATCTATTGATAATTTATTGACTGATTTTATGATTTAGGAAAAATCTAATTTATGGAATGATTTATGGGTGATTTCCATAATGCTTTTAGGATTTAGAAAAACTATTGCATCTTTCCAATTCTACTTATCGTAATCCTATGGAAAAATATGAAAACTAATTACATAATACATGTAGAATGGAGCCAAGAGAGAAAAAGGAGAAATTACAGGCATGCATTAAAAGATAAGTAACTATGTTATCCAAAAATTATTGTGTTTGGATATGGTCTATAAAGAAATAAGAATTGAAGTTATTTGCTTGAAAAAGCCTCTATGGACTTCCATGCATAGAGGAGTAAGCGTTTCTCTCATTGAGTTCTTAAAAGAGTTCATGTGAGTTGAATACTTAAAATATTTTCATGGGTAAATAATTGTGTGAATTGCATGATGTATTGGAAAATAGGGTTCAAATATGTATTCGTATACCCTAAACTATGATAGATGTGTACAAATGGAAAGAGGTTTTTATTAAATGAGCTCATTCTCGTTAGAAGCCTCTTTCATATTTGAAAAATTCATTTCCAATTTCTCGAAAATCGTGTCCAAAGTTTATGTAAAAAACAAAAGATTATGTAATATTTAAATTTTGAAAAATGCATTGCGAATATCCATTTGAATATTCCTAACCATGACACCTATGTAAAACATGAGAGAAGTTTTTTTTTAACGAACCCATTCCCAACAAAAACCTCTTTGGTTTTCAAAAATTCTTTTCCAGATGTTGAAAAACCTTGCCGAAAGTTGATGACTAAAACCGGAAAAATAGAGTGTTTCTATTTGATTTGTGAGCGCAATAAGAATAGTTGTTATGATCATATAGAGATAAATATTGTGTTATTGTTATTGAAAATAAATAAATTAATTTCATGCAAAAACAAATAACTATTAAGTTTTATATTTCTTAAAAATAAATAAGTTATTGGCATGCACAAAAAATAAAACAATTATGTTAATATTTCTTGAAAACAAGTAAGATATCTACATGCACAAAAATGGAACAATTATGTTAGTAATTGATGAAAATGAATTAAGTTATTTCATTTAAAATATTATCAAGGATTTTATCATGGTGCATATGCATTAACTTTTTAAAGAAAAATATTGGAATCATAAAGAGAATATGTGCTTATATGCATAGGAATACTATCTAGTATATTTGTTCTACTGGAAATGAATATGTGAGTAACATTTTTGAGAAAGCGTTCACATAAAACCTTTGTGTGAAATACCAATGGTAGTGTTATTTGAGAATGATTTTTTATTCATGTTATTTCTTAATGAAATATGCCAAATTTTTTTAGATGTGTGAAATGATAGAAAAATAATTTGTAGTGTATGCATGATAGCTAGTGTGTTAGCTAAATTTGTAAAAAAGAATAATTAGTGTTGTTGAATTCCTTGAATAAATAAATATATATATATATATATATATATATATATATATATATATATATAATATATATTATATATATATATATATATATATAATGCACGAATGTTAGGTCCCAACATACTAGTGATTTCCCCCATTACTATTGTCATTGTATCCCTTATTGTTAATTTCTGTGCCTTTATATTATTATTGTTAGGGCAGCTTGGTTATATTGTGACCCCTTAAACTCATATATATAGAAAGGAGGTTGTGTCATTTGTATCATCAAGAATTGTTCATTTGTGTAATGTAAAGGAGGTTCCCACCTCGAAGAGGCTAAGTTCTAAGCCGTTGATCTATCTTTTCTATCTTTTTGTGATCTGGTTTCATAACATTTGTTATCAAAGCTTTCGATTCTAAGGTTTCACTACTCCAAACATGTCATCATGGAATTTTCACTATAATGTTTTCTATGATGTTTTAGAAGCAAAAAAGAAACCCATTTGAGAGAAAATCTAGCTGAACCTCCGGTCCAAATTTAATGTCTCGCTATATTTTTGGAGATATTATCTGAGGAAGTTAGGGTTTTTGCAAGCTCCAGAATTTCATATAAAATAGGTCATCATGGAATGTTCTCTATAACACTTTCTCTACAAAGTTTCAAAAGCTAAAAAAAAACCCCATTTGAGAAGAAATCAGTCTAAACCTTGGCTCCTATTTTCAAAACTTGTGTTGCTATATTTTCAAAGATAGAATATGGTGAAGTTAGGGTTTTGCAAACCCCTTAATTACATTCCAAACAAGTCACCTTGGGAAAATCATCATAAATTTCTCTCTGAGCATCAGATTGAATTTTTGTAAGAAGTGGTAGAGAGAGGATAGACAATAGTTTTTTTAGCACCATTACCAGAACCTAAGGTTGAAACAGTGACCCGCAACACGTTGTACAAGTTCGCTTTACTGAACAAGTCTATACTCAAGTCATCATGGGAGAATCGAATATTGATCAGACTTGTGGAGTTAGAAATATTACTCAGAGGGTTACTGCAAGAAGAAATTTTAGACCTTGGAGATCCAAAATTACAGAAATACATCAAATTCAATATCAAGCTCCTACAAAGTGAAAAAAAAGGGTGTGTAGTTTTTTTTAAATTTTCATAAGCTTGGTTTGAAAAATTCGTTTGAAGGAATTCAAAGGGCATAATGAAGCGTTAGTTTTGGTAATTGATGCCCCGGAGAAAGAAAATGGAAACATCTAGTAAGCAACCTGAAAGCTCTAGCATGACTCATGAAGAAGAGGAAGAGATGCAACATGATATATCAAAATTACAAGACCAAGTGCAACAAATGTCACTCAAACAAAAAGTAATGGAATCTAAGATGGATGGTTTAAAGAAAGAAATAGAAGCTAAGTTGTATGGCGTGGAAGCTAAGATGGATGGCTTGAAGAAAGGCATGGAAGCTAATATGGATGGTTTAAAGAAAGGCGTAGAAGCTAATATGAATGACGTGGAAGCTAAGATGGAAAACTTGGAAGAAAAGATGGATGATTTGAAGACAGATTTGACAAAGTTTCTACAAGAAATGCTTACTAATTGTGAAAGGGTAGTAAATGAAGCTCATGATGAGAACAAAATAAACGTTAATCATGATTTCATATACTCTATTGTTGGATCAAAGAACCACCATGTTCCAAAGTTCGATATGAGGAAGTTTGATGGCAAGGATCCTGAAACATGGATACTATAGATGGACCAATTTTTCAATCTCCATAATGTGCAAAACACACAAAAGGTATGCATTGCAACTTTATTTTTGGAAGCAAATTAGTTTGTATGGTATCAATGAATTTGCTCTCGTAAAAAAATTGTCACTTGGGCTATTTTTACAAATGAAATGATAGCGCATTATGAGGATACAAAAAGCAACAATTTTTTTAGCTATTTGATAAATCTCAAACAAAAGGGTTCGATGATGGAACACATTGAGGACTTCCAAAAATTGAATATAAGGGTAAAATTTTTTCTCGAGGAGCATAGGATTGATGTGTTCATATGGATTTTAAAAGATAACATCCAACATGAGGTTTTCATTTAGGA
>APFE030253191.1:25358-46187 GCA_000404065.3 Pinus taeda | reverse complement strand
AAAATGTGCTACATAATGCACCAAAATAACAAAAATAGTTGATAATGGTGATGATGTCTTGCAACGGTAAATGTTATTATGTCGTGGAGAGTGTGTCATGCTAAAATATAATCAGTGGGTTGAAGCTCGGTTGGTTAATCGTGTAATTGGATATATTGAAGATATATTCTATATGCCTAGTTCAAAGTCACCTCAACTTCCACTATTCAGTACAAATATTTTTTTAAAGTACAAAGGTGGTCCATTTGATAGGAATTGTCCAAAAATTGAGCTCATAACACCTATTGCTAGAGGTAATATTAAACAAATGTCTTTGAAAATAGCGTGGGTGCTAACTATACACAAACAATAGTGGATGGCTTTGCAATGAACTACTGCAAATATTGGAGATAAAGACAGAAAACATTTAACATTTACAACAATAAAGAAAAACAATTAAAATTATAGATTGTAAATTAAAACAACTACGACCCTAATAAATTATAATTCAATAATAAATTAATAATCCCTAATATCTATTAGCAATGCATCTCATACATCTAGTTATTAAATTGAATCATAAGACTAGCTTTCCACTAATCTTTCACATCCTGAAGATGAACAATCGTTGCTGGTTCGAAACGTCGATTAAAATAAGAAACCTAATGCGCTGAATGTGGAAGATGATCTACACAATTATGAAGATTGTAGAAACCTAAAAGATAAAATTTACAACTATATCAAGGGTGAAATATATACTTGTTTTTTTACGAATTTCACCACCTTTTTCTTTTCAACGTGATGTAAAAATGTAAAGTAGTGCTTCAAGATATTAGTCGTAGGATAATTTCATTTGGAAAGGGTTTTTTTCTTATGTAGAGAAAAATATGATTAGTTATCATGTATATCTTCTTGGAAATTCTCCCTATTCTTGTGTGAAATATAGTGATAACCATCACATTTATTTTCAATACTATCTATTGACTCTTTTAATATCATCGTACTCTAGTAGGGAGAGAAATTTATTAATCACTTTGTTATAATGCACATGAATAGTTGATGAATGAGCATGCTTTGATCGCATTTATGCAATTTACCTTATGCATGTGGGAATTTGAATGGTTAGGCATGGTTCATAACCATACACATGCATGGATACAAAACCATCTTTGGGTAGTTATCTGTTTTGTGTAGCGTTAATAAAGAGGTAAGTCTCAATACTTTGTATGTGGTTTAACTATCCACATGGAAGTATGCTTGAAGGATAATTAGTAAAGATTTAATAGTTGGATGTCAGAGTTTGTTGATAGTAGAAATTGCAGGAAAGTATTGTAGTTCATGTGAAGGATAAATTATCTTTAACATTATGGAAAAAAAAGAACTAGGAATCCATGAATATTTAAGTAATATCAACTACATAATAATCCATTAATGGGAAGAACTAGGCATCAAAGACATATTGGTCAAGGATTTGTGGGTAAATGATATCATGATTAATGTAATAACTTCTAGATAGTTATGTTGAACTTAAGATGATATTTCTTAGAAATATTATTTTTGAACAATGATTGAGGGATGGACTCCCTTATAGCTAGTGAGTGAGCGATGAACACCATTATGAGATGTTTAAGAAAATTAAACGTTTGTTGGTTTTTCCCTAAGGGGTTTCTAGGGAATATTGGTGTCCAATGATGTGTTTTCCTTTTGTGTCACTCTAATGTTGTTGCTTCCTTACATGAATTAATAATAATAATAATGTAAGATTACAACAAGGAGCTTATGATAATATGCTATAACAATAGATGTTATGTTATCTAAGTTAATATTCCTTTACTAAAGTTACTCTATATAATGCTGAATACTTTATCTAATGGTCAAAGAAGGAATATGGAATAGTATGTTATGAACCAACTCACAAAAATATGGAAAAAAAATAAATCAATGACTTCAAAATCAGCCTCTTCGAGGGGACAACCTCCTTTACATTACACAAATGAACAATTCTTGGATGATACAAATGACTAAACCTCCTTTCTATATATATGAGTCTAAGGGGTCACAATATAATGAAAGCCGACATAATAATAATATAAAGGCACAACAATAAAAATGGTGGGCTTCTACGGGAAACATTAATAACAATATGGGGACAATAGGGGCACAATAATAACAATAAGGGCTACACTAACAATGGTAATTGGGAAAGCACTAGTATTATAGGGACCTAACATGCCTATCTCCTTCAAAAAAGTGTTGTCCTCAATGCTTGAGTAGTTTTGGATGCTTCTATATAAAATTATCATCCTCCCATGTGGAATATTCAGTGAGTTCTTCCACTTGATGAGATACTCCGAAATTGATTGATTTCATAGTTGTCGGGTTCTTGCTTCTATGACTGCTTTATGTTTCAATATGATTTTTCCTTCCTTTTCAAGTTTTGCCTATTGTTTCAATTGGGAGCTTGTCACCTATAACCTTCTTTGAGCATGAAACATGGAAAATTGCGTCCACTCGGGAAGCTGCAAGAAGATATAATTTGTATGCCATAGTACTAATATTTTGCAACACCTTGTATGGACCATAATAATTTGGTGACAATTTATATCCTTCTTAGATTTCTTGAGGGATGTTTGTTTATATGGTTGTAGCCCTAGGGATACCCAGTCACCTACATCAAAACCTCTTTTGTTGCGATGTTGATTTGCTTGTTGTTTCATTCGATTATGCGCCAAAGTGAGTTTATCCTTTAAGAGTTGGAGAACTTGTTATTGATGCTCGATGTGATATTCTACTGCTTGAACCTTAGAATTTTCTCTCAAATATGAGGTGATGGATGGTGGATGATATCATAAAGTACCATAGATAGTGTCATTTTTACTGCAAATATGGAAGGAAGTGTTATACGACCATTCAGCTAGAGGCGACCATTTGACCCATTATGTTTGTTTATCAAAGACAAAGGAACAAATATATCCTTCCAAATATTTGTTTACTATCTCAGTTTTCACATCATATTAAGGATTATAAGATGAGCTATGAGATAACTGAGTACCGAGACAAGAAAATAATTATGTCCAAAAATTTCCAATGAAAATGGGATCTTTGTCGCTTACAATAACTTTTGGGTTTTCATGTAGCTTTTGAATTGTTTCATAAATGGAGTAGAAACTACATTGGCTTTAAATGGATGAGATAATGCAAAAAAGTGTGCATACTTGGTAAGTCTATCAACTACCAACATGATGACACTCTTTCCTTCAGGCTTGCGTAAACTTGTGATAAAATCCATTGAAACCTGCTCCCAATGTCAGCTTGGAATGGATAAATGTGGTAATAGACTGGGGTATTAATTGTTTCAACTTTATTTTGTTGGTAAACCAAACATTCCACCAAAAACTTTTGAATATCCAATTTAAGGCCAACCCAAAAATATTCCTTCTTAACCGTGTGGTATGTTTTCAAAAATCTCGAGTGCCCTCCTAAGGGAGAGGTGTGCAATTCCATAAGAATATTTTGTTTGAGTTACGAATTCTTACATAGGTGTAAGTGATCTTTGTACCATAATGAATCATTTTTCCAACTAAATGTATGAGACGTATTGGGATCTTGTTGTAACTTTTTAATGAGTTTCCACACTTCTTCATCATTCTTCCATTCATGCCTTGCTTCATTTATCCAATCTGGTTTGATAATAGAAATGGTGCAAAGAAATGCTTCCACATCCTCATCCTTTCTTGAGAGTGCATATGCCACAACATTTTTCTTCCCTTTCTTGTAGATGATTTCAAAGTCATAACCCAACATCCTTGTGACCCATTTTTTCTACTCTTATAAATATAATCTTTGTTATGAAAATTATTTAAGACTATCATGATCTATTTTTACCTTTAAGTGTCTTCCCATTAGGTAGTGTTGCCATTTCTTAAGTGCGTGTAGTATTTCCAACATTTCCTTCTGATAAATAGCTTTTGTGTAAATATTTTCCTTTGAGTGGACAACTTTTGAAAGCAATGGGTCTTTCTTCTTGCATTAAAACAACACCATTTCCATTTCCCAAGGCATCACATTCCATAATAAAGGCTTTTGTGAAGCCTGACATAGCTAAGACTAGTGCTTAAGAAATTGACTCTTTAAGATGTTCAAAGGTGTTTGTTGCTTCTCGAGTCCATGAAAATTCATCTTTATTCAATAATGTTGTTAGAGGTGCTGTTATTCTCCCATAATTCTTAACAAAGCTATGATAATACCCTGTCAACGAGAGACATCCTCGCAGATGCTATATGTATGTGGGGATTTCCCATTCCTTAATGTCTTTAATTTTGGTAATGTCTACCTTAACACCTTCATGAGATACAATATGACCCAGATATTCCACCTCCTGTACTCCAAAGAAAGATTTGGATATTTTTTCATATAATTGTTTCTCCTCCAATAGTTTGAGCACCCTGTCAACATGTTGGAGATGATCCTTCCAAGACTTCTTGTATATTAGTATATCATCAAAAAATATTAACAAAATTTTTCTAAGGAAGGGTTTCAAAATGTAATTAATCAAACCTTGAAATGTAAAAGGTGCATTGCTAAGGCCAAAAGTCACGACCAAAAATTCATAATGACCCTCATGAGTTCTAAATGTTGTTTTCGGAATGTCTTTAGTCTTCATTCTAATTTGATGATCTCCAAAATGAAGATGCAACTTGGTGAAGTAAATTAATCCATGAAATTCATCGACCAATTCATCATTGATAGGAATGGTAAATCTACCTTCAATAGTGAGCTTGGTGAGCTCCCTATAATCTAGACACATGTGCCATGATCCATCCTTCTTGTGCACTAATACTACTCGAGCAGAGAAAGAACTTTGACTAGGTTGAATTATACCAGCCTCTAGCATTTCTACAACCATACGTTCCATTTCACTCTTTTGGGCATAGGGATATCTGTAGGTCCTAATGTTTGGAGGAACACTTCCTGAAATCAAATGAATAGCATGATCATGATCAAGAATAGGTGGGAGGCCTTTGGGAGTCTGAAATACCTTGAAATGGTTGTCCAAGGCTATTTGGAGATCTGGAGAAATAGATGGTTTCGGTTTGGGAATCTCTAGCGAACATAATTGTGTAATTATGCCTCATTTTCCTTTCCTAGAAGACTTTTCATTCCGTTAGAGTTGATTATCCTTCCTGGTTTTCCTACGATACCGCTTAATTCAACTTCCTCTCCTTCCGAGTAAAATTTCATGAAAATTTCTTGAAAATTAAAAGCTATTGTACCCAAGGATTGTAGCCATTGGACTCCTAGTACAACATAAAAACCGCCCATTGGAAGGGAAAGCATTGGGCCATTCAATACATATTCTCCCGTAGATAGCCTGAGATTATGGCACTTTCCAAAGAAATTTATGGTTCCTCCACTTGCAATCATCACTTGAAACTCTGGTGTTGGATGTAGGAAGCAATTCAATTCCCTGGTTATCTTAGAATGAATAAAATTATGGTTACTACCTGAATCAATCAACACTATTACCTTTTTCTTCTTGATATGTCCTTCTATCTTAATAATTTGGGGAGTGGTAATTCTAGCCAGTGCATTACAAGAGATGGTCAGATTGATTTCTTCTTTCTCTAGGGTTTGTTCTTGGTGTATATCCTCTTCTTTTAACTTTTCTTATTTTTTTTCTTCCTCCCCTTTACAATCTATGTTAAATAATTTCTTCTCGGCACACTTATGAACTTTACTGTGTTTGCTATCACAACTGTAACAAAGTCCTTTGGCTCTTTTTCCTTCGAATTGTTGTGGTCTCAACCTTGTAGGTTATGGAAGGCTAGGGGCAAGAACACTTCCATATTTATAGTTGTGAGTGGTAGGCTTCCTTGTTGCCATAATTTTTCTTTCCATTTTTCTTGCCAATCTGAATGCCTTGTCCAATGAATCAGGTTCCCAAAGGTGAACATAATGTTAGATTTTATCCTTTAAATTCCTTATGAACACACCAATCCTATGCTCCTCTAGAATATCTTTTACCCTTATATTCAATTTTTGGAAGTCTTCAGTGTGCTCCATCATTGAACCCTTTTGTTTGAGATTTATCAATTGGCTTAAAAAAAGTGTTGTTTTTGGTATCCTCATAATGTTTTATCATTTCTTCCATAAAAATTTCTGAAGTGACAATTTGTTTATGAGAGCAAAGCCATCGATACCATACAAAATGATTTTCTTGACACCTAGTCATAAGGATTGGGTGAACAACTATAATTAGTGTAAATAAATAATAAGGAAATTGGAGAGTCATCAGGAGATGAACTGAACAGTCACTCCCTCTTGTATATAATAATGAACAACTTGAATGAATAATACAATTACATTTGAGGAGTTACCTCCTGGCCTGACATGGTATCAGAGCCAACTCTATTTTTGGCATTACAATTTGCCATTGTAGCTTCCTTCTTCCATTTTTCAGAAATTTGTATTCTGCCATATTCTTCAATTCTTTGCCCTCTGCCCTCTGCATAATAATATGGTGTAATGCTTGAAATTCCTCTCAACTCCACAAAATTGTTTCAATCTCATCTCATGCTCTGCATTCCAAGCCTCCTCTCCAATTTTGTTGACTATGGAATCCCCGTTTTCAAACCAATAACCCACTGTTTGGTCTTTGTTGGCAGTCCCGTTGCCTTGAAAATGTCTTGTTGCATCGCTAATTTATTGTGACCCAATACTGTAGAACATCTAGATTTGAAATGCTACTAGCAATGCTGCTCCTTGTAAAAGCTACTCTACATACCTCTCCATGCTCCCTCCAATACACTGGTAACTCCAATATGTTGGTTGAAAGAGTTGCTCCCTCACATCAATACACTACTTGAAAGAGCTTCTCCCTTGCATCAATATGCTCACTAAAAAAAAAATCTTCTCCCTCATATCAATACATTGGTTGAAGGACCTAGTCCCTTACATCAATATGCCAGTTGAAAGAGCTGCTCCAGTACATGAGGTGCATTAACCACAATGGGAGCCCTTGCATAGTAGTCTTGGAGGTTGAAGTTACATTCATCGGGACAACATCTATATCTTAAGCTAGGCCGCTGAATTTTTTACAAGTAGAGCATTGGTAATTAGTAGGGAGAATTTCAAGGAATAGTTGGTTGTCATGTAAAACTAAAAAACAAAAATAAAAAACTGCAATCTCATTTAGATCTCATTTTCCTCGATACTACTCTAGCGTCTAGTGAATGCCAAATATCACAATTTTTTTAATATCACATTGGGCCTCCACAACATATATATATATATACCTCTGTTATATATATTTATTTATTTTTAAACCAAAAGTGCAATTTCTTATAGATTATTGGCAGCAGAAGTATAATTTTTTTAAAGTACACAGTTTTTAAAATACATTCATTGATATCTATTATGGGAGTGGTTCTCACCAGCAAGGAGAATTATCCAGAATGGTCACGCAAAATCAAACACACTCTCATTTTTAATGAGCTGTGGAAAGGAGTGTGTGTTGGAAATAGAGACAAAGAGCCAGAACAGCCCACCTAGACAAGGAATTTCCCATTTGGGAAAATAAGAACAACAAGGATTATGCATTTATTGTAGCATCAGTAAATGAAGAGGTGAGTCACCATATTTCACCATTTTCAAGTGCTTTCAAAGCCTTACAAAAACTGAAGGAACTCTATGCCTCACACTCTGCACTTGAATTTGTTCAACTAATGATTAAACTGTTCACCCTTGAATTACAAAGTGATGATCCCCTTACTCTTGCATCAGAAGTAAAATTTATTATGCATGATATCAAAGTCACTAATGTTGAATTGGATATTCCTCTGATATCTTTTCTCAAGGCATTTTATCATACTTACTCAAATTATCTTGAGTCATTGCAAGAAAACGAAAACCTCAAAGATATTACCTTTGATTGCCTTGTGAAAAAATTTGCTGAAAGAGAGAAAGCTTTTGGGTATAAGACAACTCCTCAGTATTCTGAAGAGGTTGTGTGCCTTGCTCATAGAGAAAAGAATCTTGCTCAAGATTTTTCTAGAGGAGGATGTGGTCAAAGAGGAAGAGGAAGAAATTTCAGAGGCAGGGGGGGTAGACACTCTCAGGGAGAAAATTCATATTTGCAGTGCATACACTACAAAAGAGATGGACCACATGATGCATCCATATACAAGTTACCTTGGGACAAAATTGATCAGGAAAGAAACCAACCCAAAGGTAAAACTAATGATAAAGTGAAATTTAAAGCACCTGAATCCACTCACTATGTTGTGGCACACTGTAATATTGGAGTAAATGAAGGCTTATTTAACGCTTCACTTGCTTCTTGGAAAAATGATTAGTTACTTGATTTAGAAGAACTTTTCCACATGACTCTTAGAAAAGATTCTTTTGAAGAATTTGCTGACAATGTTGATGGAGTGGTATACTTTGAAGACAAATTAAAACTCAAGCCATCAGAGCTTGGCACAATCAGGCTTAAATTGCCTGCTCTTCTAGACTTTCTTCTGTGTCATGTTCTATATCTCCCACAGCTGAGGAGAAACTTGTTTTCCTTGGTCCACATCTTCCAGAAAGGACACTCCATTCATATGTTTGATGGCAAGCTTGAGGTGAGAAAAGCATCAGAACACTCACTTGTCATCATGGGGATAGAAGAAGAAAGGCTTCTCAAGCTATAGGGTATCTCTGATCATGCGCAAAATATCGCATACAATTCTCATTATGCAGAAGGTACATTTCCATCAAGTTTATTATGGCATGCTAGATTTGGATAGTTAAACTATGACAACCTTCGCTTGTTGAAGAAAAATGGTATTATTGGTTTGCCTATAATTCCTAGGAAACTTAAGCAATGTGATGCTTGAATTCTAGGAAAGCATATCAAACAGTCTTTTCATGATTCACATTCTAGAAAACGTAG
Organism: Pinus taeda; assembly: GCA_000404065.3. NCBI lineage: Eukaryota > Viridiplantae > Streptophyta > Pinopsida > Pinales > Pinaceae > Pinus > Pinus taeda. The sequence goes on along the minus strand of APFE030253191.1, from coordinate 37,273 downwards.
AAACAATGAACTCATCCATTCATATTTATGTGGTCCAATGCCTGTTCCTTCTACAAATGGAAATAAATATATGATAACATTTTTTGATGACTACACCAGAATATGTTGGGTTTATTTATTGAAAAACAAATCTAATTCTTTTCAAACATTCAAGAACTTTCATACATGGATTGAGAATGATGCATAATCTTGTATTGGCTCTATTAGCACTGATAATGGAAAACAATACACTTCAAATGAATTTGAAAACTATCTTCGCAAACATGGGATCAAACATCAAACAACTATGCCTTATAATCCCCAACAGAACAGAGTAATTGAAAGAATGAATAGGACAGTCTTAAATATGGTGCACTCCATGATGTTTTTCAAAAATATAAAATTGATGTTTTCGATTGATGCAGTTCTATGTGCTATATAAGGTAAATAATAGATGTCCATCTAATGATATTAGAAACAAGACTCCTTATGAAATGTGGTATGGTCACATTCCTTCGGTAAAGCATCTAAGGGTCTTTGGTTCCACATGTTATGCTTGATAGCAAAGGTACATAGAAAAACTTGGTGCAAGAAGTCGTAAGTGTATCTTCCTGGTGTATTCAAGCACCTCCAAAGCATACCATCTCTATGATGAAGTCAATAAAAAGTTTATTGTATCTAGAGATGTAATATTTCTTGAATCATCCAAAACTGAAAATGTTGTTGAGTGACAACTTGATCGCTTGGATAGACTCGCAAATGAAAAATCATTTCAAGAATTTGATAATCAGATTCCACATCTTGAAGGGGGCATTCCTATACTAGATCAACTTATGGAATCTTCTTCTAAAGCACTCCCTCTCTCACATGAAACTACAACAATGGATGATACTTTGAGTGATGTGATTGACCGAATTGAGAGACACAATCTTGATTCTGTCCCAACTCAATCAACAGAGTAGCCTGGACCATTTGAGAAAGGTCCACCAAAGTGGCTGACAAAGACAATTGAAAGTGTTCATCTGAATGAGGTTGGAAAGACAGGAACTAGAAATTCAGATTGGAAAAATGGAGGTGATCTAGATGACTCTGATTCACCTATTGATATGGATGTTTCTTATGATTGTGAATTGAATTTGTCTGCAGATTTTAAACCAACTTCCTTCAAATAAGTTGCTTCTCATGATGAATGGAAAGAAGCAATGTAAAAGGAGTATGATACCTTAATAAAGAATGGCACTTGGAAGCTGGTTGTTCCTCGATTGGGAACCAAACTAATTGGCTGCAAGTGGGTTTATAAGAACAAGTATAAAGCTAATGGCTCACTTGAAATCACAAAGCTAGGCTTGTGGCAAAAGGTTTTGCACAGAAGGAAGGGGTTGATTATCAGGAGACTTTTTCTTCAGAGCAAAATGGGCTACCATCGAGACACTCTTTGCCCTAGCAGCTCATAATGGTTGGAAAGTCCATCAAATGGATGTAAAAACTGCTTTATTGAATGGAGATCTAAAAGAGAATGTTTTTATGCCTAGCCTGAAGAATTTGCTGTGAAAGGACATGAAAATAAAGAACGTAAACTTGTGAAATCCTTCTATGGCCCCAAAAAAGCAACGTGAGCCTCGTATGAAAAACTAACTAAGCATCTTCTGAAACTCAATTTCAAGCATTATAATCTTGATGATGCAACTTTGTTTGTCAAGAAGGTTGGAAAATTAGCTGTATATATTGTGGTATACGTAGATGATATTTTCATGACAGGGAACAATGAGAGCTACATTGCATCCATAAAGAATGAATTGAGTAAAGGTTTTGAAATGACTGATTTGGGCTATGTTCATTACTATCTTGGTATTGAAGTAACTGAAGATCCAAAGTCCATATTCCTTTCTCAAAAGAAGTATATTGGAGATTTGTTGAATAGGTTTGGCATGAATGAATGCAATCCTCTAACTATTCCAATGGAACAAAACTTAAAGCTCGCATCCATTGAAGGAAAATAATTTGATGATGCAACGAAGTATAGACAGCTTGTAGGAAGTCTCAACTACCTAACTACTACCAGACCAGACATTTTGTTTGTTGTTGGAATCCTCTCCAGGTTTATGCAAAAGCCTTGTGAGGGAGATTGATCTGTTGTAAAATGAGTTCTAAAGTACTTGAAGGGAACTCAAGATTTTGGAATCAAGTATACACAAGTGGGCGACTTCAACTTGATTGCATACTCCGATTCAGAGTTCAATGGAGATAAAGAAACTAGGGTATCTACTTTAGGTTATGATACGAGTCTTGGATTAGGAGCTGTCTCTCGGAGATCATGAAAACAATCAGTTCCACTAGATTCTACAACAGAGGCGGAATATGTGGTAGCAGTTGAGGCAACAAAAGAAATTGTGCGGCTCAAGAAGATTCTTGAAGATTTGTAGGTAAAACAAGTACAATCGACTCCACTCATGATTGACAATACTTCAGTAATAAAGTTGGACAGGAACCCAAAGCTCCATGATTGAACGAAGCACATCTATACAAAATATCATCTCATTCGACATCATGTTGAGGCCAAAGCAATCCATCTTCGTCGTTGTTCCACTAATGAGAAAATTTCAGACATCTTCACCAAAGTGCTTGGAAGAGAAAAGCTTGAAAGATTCAGGATGATGCTTGGACTCAACAACATCCCTTCAGATTAAGGGGAGGAATTTTGACACCTAATCATAGGGATTGGGTGAACAATTGTAATTAATGTAAATAAATAATAGAGAAAATCGAGAGTGATAGGGGGATGAACTAAACAGTCACTCTCTCTTGTATATAATAATGAACAATGTGAATGAATAATACAATTACATTTGACGAGTTACCTCCTATCCTGACAGATTTGGTTCCAAATATAAAGTTAAAATGCGTACCTTTTGTGTGTTTTGCACATTATGGATATTGGAATATCTCTCCATCTGTAATATCCATGTTATAGGATCCTTGCCCTCAAAGTTTCTCATATCAATCTTTGGAACATCGTGGGTTTTCAATCCAACATTAGAGTTTATGAAATCATGATTAACATTTTTTTTTTCACATCATGAGTTTCCTTTACTACCCTTTCACCATTAGTAAACATATCTTGTAGCAACGTTATCAAATCTGTCTTGAAATCTTCCATTTTTCCATGCATCTTATCTTCCACTCCAGTCATCTTAACTTCCACACCTTTCTTTAAACCATCCATATTAGCTTCCATTCCTTTATTTAAACTATCCATCTCGTCTTCCATGCCATAAATCTTAGCTTCCATGCCTTTCTTTAAACCATCCATCTTAGCTTATGTTACTTTTTGTGAGAGTGAATTTTGTTGCACTTGGTCTCATAATTTTGATATATGATGTTGCATTTCTTCCTCTTCTTCATGATTCATGCTAGAGATTTCAAGTTGCTTGCTAGGTGTTTCCATTTTATTTCTTCGTTGCATCAATTAATGATAATTATGTTTCACTATGCCCTTTGAATTCCTTCAAAATAGTTTTTCAAACAAAAATTATGCAAGATTAAAAAAAACTACCTACATTTTTCACTTTGTAGGAGCTCGATATTGAATCTGATGTATCTCAGGAATTTCAGATCTCCAAGGTCAAAAAGTGTGAACTATTGTAGTCCTATGAGCCCTCGTAACAATGCCACCAATCTGATCAAAATTGGATTCTCCAAGGAAGAGTTATACCCAATCTCCCAAGATGACATGATTATACATGTTTTAAGTAGAGCGAACTTGTATGAAGTGCCACGTGTCACTGTTTCAATATTCGTACCTGAAAGTTATGCACAAAAAGTTATAGTCTATCCATTTTTTGTAACTTCTTACAAAATTTCAATCTTATACTGAGAGAGAAAGTTATGACTATTTTCCCAAGGTCACTTGTTTGGGATGTAATTAGGGAGCCTTAGAAAACCATGACTTAGATCATATCGCCGAAAATATAACGAGACAAGATCTAAAATTTTGATCCAAGGAGCATCAATATTTTGGCTCAAATGGGTTTTTTTTTAGCTTCTGAAACGTCACAGAAAAAATGTTATTGTTCAAATTCCACAATGACCTGTTTGGAGCAGGAAAACCCTAGAATCCAAAGCTCTCATATGAAATGTTATGAACCAGCTCATAAAAATAAAGAAAATATTGATAAGCAACTTCAAAATAATCCCCTTCGAAGGGGAAACATCCTTTACATTACATAAATGAACAATTCTTGGATGATAAAAATCACTAAACCTCCTTTCTATATATAGGAGTCTAAGGGGTCACAATATAATCAAAGTTGACATAACAATAATAATATAAGGGCCCAACAATAACAATAGTGGGCTTCTATGGGGCACACTAAAAACAATATGGGGAGAAGAGGGGCACAATAATAACAATAAAGGCTACAATGACAATGGTAATGGGGGAATCACTAGTATTACGTGGACCTAACATAGTAAGTCTGAAAGTTACACCTTGGTAAATTCTGTAAAAAAATTCTAATCTTTTGTGTTTTTACATGACGTTTACCAAGGGATGTTACAAGTGGTATCAAGGCAAAAGATTACAAAATTAACACCTTTTGGGAATAAGTAAGTAAAAAATAAGTAGAGGTATGATGCTAGTGAGAATTAACTCAAGTATGATTCTAATGAAATTACATAACAATTTATTTAGTAGACTAAATTGACATGAGATGCATGATGCATATTAATAACTATATTGATGAGGAGTAAGTGATAATGTCTGCTTTAGAACTATTCTCATGACATTTTAATCTTTATGTGGATAAAATATAGTAAAAAATTTGTTGCATTTATGAAAAATCCTTATCACTCAATAGTGATACTGTGAATTAACTTCCAACCTTTACATGTATATTATTATGATAATGATTATTGTGCATTTAAAAAAATGACTAAATTTACAATTCCATGCTTATAAAGAATGAATGCATGTATTGTTTTGTGTGATAAGGAAATAATGTAAAAGGTGCGGGTTGTCCTTGAAGAGGAGAATAAAATATTGTGAAATACATTGAAAGAAAAACTATTGATGTTAAATATGAACAATGAGTCAAATGGTAGGAGTTGACTGTATTTGTTAATTGACGATTGAGCCTTGTAATGGATTTGGATTGAATTTAAGATGGTTGGTAGCATTTTTTTTTATTAAAATTATATGCATAAATTAAGTTTTGATTGAAGATCAATACAAGTTGTAAACAAAGTAATTGTGGTAGTTTACTTCATGTTGTTGGTCTATTGGTGATAATACATTGTTGAAATTGGAGATTGTTTGCATTGTTACCATAATTTCTATCAAGATTTACACATCAATGATAATTCGTGTTTTATATGAATACAAATTTTCATATTCTCTTATGCATAACATTATTGTATGCAAGAAACTACAAGGATTACAAAAATTATTATTTGTTTAAACGATGCATACATATGAATACAAGTTCTCAAAACTTACGAAAAACTTGGATCATGATACAACAGTGTCATTAAAGTAATTGATGTCATGGTTTTATCAACTTAATCGTGGAACTAGTAGTAACAAGATGATGTTGATTATCTTACATGTTCAAACTTCACAACTTTAGAAAGTTGATGATTCAATGATGATGCTAGCTCCTATGCATCTTACATCTAACAAATATGTTAATTCATCCTTTAGAAGTTTATCCAATGCATGTGAATATTGTGGTAAAATTACACATCAAATTTAATCAGTTAAGTCCATTGTGTTTTGGACATGTGGTGTCTTTGTTTTCATCACTAAAGAAAAAAATGGATGGCATTCTGAATCTACTAGCATGACTAATTTGTTAAACAAAGAAAAATTTGTGTGATTGACTTGAATTTGGTAATTCTACATAATGATTGTTGATTAGATGCATATTCATAAATAAAATGAAATGTTGTGTTCGTTAGAACTATTGTGAGTATCAGTAATTTGTTTGAATGAAGTATGATTTTTTTAGAGAGGTCATAGTCCCTTAACTATTGTTATGGGAAATGATTTTAGAGAAACATCATTTTAAAGTTATTTGATTGTAGTATCTAAAATATTTTTCCCTATTTGTTATGGTTACTTTTAATGCATGATTTTTTTTTGTCAAAAGCAACAGGACTAATACGTTTCTACATTGTTAAAATATTGAGAACATAAATGGATGCAAAAGTGAAATGCATCTTTAATGTATCAGATAAAATGTTTTGTGCATAACAATACTTTTTAGAAGGTATGGTTTTATCAAAAAGAATCATGACTAATGTTTTTGATGTGATTAAGGGTACCTTAATGGCATCATAAGAACTTGTGAAAGGTAAAAAATTGCAATGTGATTTGCAACTGTAAATGAGAAAGTATAAGATTATGAAGTCCAAGATATAGTAATGGTTTTCTAAATTACATGATGGTTATTATGTGGAAAATTTGAAATAAATACCACATATATATGTGAGGTGTCATTTATGATTTCCTTTCAAATTTGCTTTTGTGGACTATGGTACCCATGTTGAGGGTTAAATTATTAATACATTATGTACAAACATGGTTTCTTTGCATTAATAGTAATGTGCATATGGTTAGTTATGTAAATTATAGTGGGAAGAAGTTCTAAAGATGATTTCACATGTGAGATAGCTATGAATACCAAGAAGGCCTTAGGCTAATGCCAGTTGCCTGCCCTAATTTCCACTCCCTATGGTAGATGATCTTAGTAAGTGAAAATAATTGGGCAATATGGTGATAGGAGAAAAATCCAAAGGAAACTCTATTGGTTTTGGAGCTTATTGGAGGAGACACAAAGAGCGAGCTTTCAAGCTTTAAATTCCTCACAAATAAGACATTGTTGGAGGAATAGGCATGACACTAACAAGTAGAATCATGTATTGGACCTTGTATGGGCAAGTGGAATTGATGATTTAAAATGGCATAGTTAGTGCAATTCTAGATTGAACCCTACATCATCAATGGAATCCTAGGTTGAACCAGGTGTGGTCAAATATATCTAGGTGAAAATGATGTGGTATAAGACAAATAACTATTACGGTTTTGAAATTAGTTCAACATGGTTGTGGAAACCAATGCCCATTCGTTGGGAGGATCATTACTTTTCCCACAATGGTTCTCATAGCATAACAAGTTAGCTAATCAGATACTTAATGTGTTAAAGATGATTTTTTCCATATGATCATGTAAGAAGTTTATGTACATCTTGATGGGAAATGATATTAACGATCATAAAGGAATTATTGGAAGTGTAAGCTCCTTTATTGTATTACTAATCTTGTAAATGTCTTTAGCGGGGGCTAAGATAATATGCACTTTGTGTAGTTATTGATGATTTTATAATTAGAGAGATAGGTTCTCTCTGAGCACTTGTATAAGTACTATGTAGATGTATTTAGTAGAGGCTAAGATAGTATGGACTTGGTGCAGTTACAAATCATTTCGATGATTAGAGAGTTAGGTTCTCTCTCAATACTTGCAAAAGTACAATGATAATGGTTATGAGTTAAATTATTATGAATATAATTTGATTGAAATTGTTGTAATTAATGTGATTATGTTGGTTACAATATGCGTTCCATGGAGGTTGTGAAACCCCTCTAGGTGCTTGTTGTTAGGGTGATAAACCACCTATAATTAACTTTTTTGAATAAAGTGACCATGATTTCCAAGAGTAATTGGTAAGGAATGATAAGTTGGTAGATAGATTTTGTTTGTTTCTATGAAATTAAATAATTTTGTAGTTATAAATTCTTATCATTATAGATAAAAACATTATTTCTTTATTTAATGTTATCTCTTGGAAATAAAATCCTTCATTTTAAAGGGAAAGCATCCTTTTTGGTTTTTTAGATTTTTATATCATGAGTTAAAGTTAATTATGAACACTTAGGATGGTGCTATATTTAGGGGGAGTATGTAATATCCCTACGTAATAATTCTAATAACTTGAAATTTTTAAGATAACTCATTTAACAAATGGTTGGTATAATAACCCTTGTGTAACTAATATGACAAGTTATCTTGCTTTATGGAATTAAATAAAAAGAGGAAATTCCCATTCATTAGTAGTTGTGTGGTTTGTAAAGGTTCTGATATATTTTATTTAATTGTAGTTCCATTAATTTTCTCTTGATTTAGGACATGTAGAAGCTCTGCTACATTTTATTTAAAATCAATGCTATATTCTCTTTTGTGTATATGTTGAAATATATTCATAGGAATATTGCACATTCATAGAAAATTTTGTAAGATGAGCTTGCAGATTGTGTAGGCTATCGATCTCCAAGTTCTAGCACAAATCTCATGCAAAGATGAGAGGCAAAGTATCAACAAACACACCCAATACTCCTAGAATGCAGTGCATGTCGGAGAGCAACAAAAAAGAGGTATTTTTGAATACCTCAACGTGCCTCAAATAAAGGTTACAATATTCTTTTTCATGTGTTAACGTTCGGTTACATGATTTTCTAGTGTACAGAGACTAGGCATCATTCCTTTTAAAATGAAAAAGAGATTCATAAATTTATGGTATGAAAATCTTGTAGAATTGAGGCTTCTATGATCCATCATAGTTATCAGAAGCATTTCAGCGTAAAATAACATATCGAGAGACCTTTTTCGACGCATTTCGAACCACCTAGTGTGGTTCATCTTTAGGGCAAGTTGAAAAAACAGATACAGTCTAGCATGTTAAATAGTTTGAGCAGAGACTCCAATGGCTATAAACGAATAATGGCTAATTTTTTACTTTAGGAGCCCGGTCAAATTTTCATTTATTAATATTATTATTATTATTATAAATATTATTATTATGGAAATAAGTTAAATTAGGTAAAAAATAAATAAAATAAATAATGGTTAGTTTTTTAAAAATTTATTTATTATTTAATTTATTATATATATATATAATTTAATTAAATTAAGACTATTAAGGTTGTTAAGAAAAAGTTAGGATTAATGCAAATATATAAATAAATACTATACTTTTGATGGTTAGTTAAAATTAGTTATTTTCATTTGTTTTATAATATTATATATATAATATATATATATATATATATAATTAATTAATAATATTATTAAGTTAAGATAAAATATTAAATAAATAAAATAATTATAATGGTTAGTTTTAAAGTAATTTATTCGCTTATTAATTATTTATTAATTATTAAAATAAGTAAATAAATAAAATAAATAAATAAATAATATATTATATATATATATATATATATATATATATTATATATTTATATAAGTTAGTTAAGATTATATCTAATAATATCAAATGGAAAGAGCGACCTAGAATAAAAAGAAGGAGAAGGACTGGAAAAAAATCCAAAAAAACCAATGATTAAGTAGGAAAAGGAAGAAAGGAAGGCACCAGGGGGAACGAAGAAACCGTACCAGATAAAAAAAGGGGGGGAAGGGAAGAAACACTAAGACGAAAGGGTAGGGATCCAACATCTACTAATCTTCCATCCGTCATCTCTATTGAGATTGTTAGGCCTTCTTTCAATTTCAATAGCTTCCCTGAATTTATGATGATGGAACTGAGCAATTTTGGCAACAACCTTGGCCTCCTCTATACAGACCTGATGCTTGGTCTTATCCACATGTTCTGCTAATGCTGAAGACTTGGTTCTCCCATGTCTTAGGCCAGTTACATGTTCGCTAATTCTCTGATTGATGGAGCGCCCTGTTTCCCCGATATAGGGTGTCCTACAAGAACAAGGGATCAAATAAACACCCTTCATGTCCTTAGGGTTAACAAGATCTTTCACCGATCGGAGGGAATTACGTAAGAAAGTGCATACTGAGCAGTATCAGAAGATGGGTGTTCTTAACACTCTCACTACTCATGCTGTTATGATTTCAGATAATGAGAGCTTGGATAAGGAGAGATCCCATCTCCTTGATGTCTTCGTGAAGAATGGATATAGTAGGCACCTGGGTCGGAAGGCTTTCGTTAAAGCCTCTAGAAATGCGTTGATTAAGAAAGAACCAAAGGAGCGCCAACTAGGTGTCCATCTTTGATGCAGGTGCATGCCACTCAGACAAGAAAAAAAGCTGGAAGTTTCTATGTTTTCTAGTTTAAAAATAGGATAAAAATAAAACATGTTAATGTTTTTTAAAAGTAGGATAAGATGGAGAAAAAACATGCTATCTTTTCATAAAATAGCTAATTTGTAAAAAAAGGCCTAAATTGCCTCGTAAAAGCTGCTTTTGTAAGAGAAAATTATCTATATGAATAAAAAAGGACTTGGCCGCATGTGGGGGCAGGGAGGCGAGCTAGTATTGTTTCAATGAACACTCTCTCATGTATCGAACAAATGTATGTGGTGTACTGGTGTTTTGAAATCGCTGTAATGTTGAAATGTTCCAGAGCTTTTAATATTGACGTGACTGGTTTGCATGAAATAGAATTACTTGTGTAGTGAAATTTCTTAGCGACAATGGCAGATATGTTTAAAATCTCAGTGTAATTTCCATCGAAAATGTATTGTATGCCTATGGTAAATTATAAATAGTATGCATTCAGAATGGTGGTTCAATGGTAACTGGTAGAATTGTGTGTGATTTCATGGGCAACGGAACCATAAGTCGGGATTGTATGGATAATAAACGTGGATTCATTGAACGTCAGCTTAAGACCTGTATAAATTGAATTGAGTGCGCACCATAAATCCGTTGAAAGGCCAAAGCTATGCGTATAATTATGAAGTTGTGCGTGGATTCATTAACCATAGCTGTGCGTATAGTTATGAAGTTGTGCGTGCGCTATTTCCTATATTATATGCCTGTGGTAATTTACATGGTTTAATTGCAAAACCATAGAACTGTGTGGATATTGTGTGGACAGGGCACTGTGAACACGCTATAGGTTGTGCAGTGTTATAATATGTTGAAATTGTGGTGTGCGTTTAAACCTCGGTGCACACAATTTTATATACATTGTTTCTATTATAAAGAGCTGTAGTGTGTATATTCCAACTGCTATGTGCAAAATAGTCATAATTTGGTGATAGCTTAATTATAAGGTTTTCCATCATTGTTGTGCATACATTTTTCATGAATATCCTTATACAAAATTGCAGTTACAGTATGAGTTGAGTTTATAATTGTTGGGCGACTGTATATGAATTCCCACTATAAATGCGTGATCCAAGGGAGAGAGAGCCAGGTATTGAAGATATTGTAATCAAATTGGAGTGATTGTCATTAGAGCCAGAGACCGGTCCATCAATCTTCCCTATGTCCAGGGAACCACGGACAAGATTGCTCAGATCCTCAGGAGGTTTGATATTTCCTCAACCTTCAGGCCCCTCAACACCATTCGTAATTCTCACCGATCGGTGAAAGATCCTATTAACCCTAAGGACATGAAGGGTGTTTATTTGATCCCTTGTTCTTGTGGGACACCCTATATCGGGAAAACAGGGGGCTCCACCAATCAGAGAATTAGCGAACATGTAGCTAACCTGAGACATGGGAGAACCAAGTCTTCAGCATTAGCAGAACATGTGGATAAGACCAAGCATCAGTTCTGTATAGAGGAGGCCAAGGTTATTGCCAAAATTACTTAGTTCCATCATCATAAATTCAGGGAAGCTATTGAAATTGAAGGAAGGCCTAACAATCTCAACAGAGACGATGACTGGAAGATCAATAGATGTTGGATCCCTACCCTTTCGTCTTAGTGTTTCTTCCCTTTCCTCCCCCCCCCTTTTTTTATCTAGTACGGTTTCGTCGTTCCCCTGGTGCCTTCCTTTCTTCCTTTTCCTTCTTAATCTTTGGTGTTTTTTGGATTTTTTTCCAGTCCTTCTCCTTCTTTTTATTCTAGGTCGCTCTTTCCATTTGATATTATTAGATATAATCTTAACTAACTTTTATATAT
>APFE030253191.1:0-24829 GCA_000404065.3 Pinus taeda | reverse complement strand
TTTCTCTTGATTTGGGACATGTAGAAGCTCTGCTACATTTTATTTACAATCAATTCTATATTCTCTTTTGTGTATATGTTGAAATATATTCATAGGAATATTGCACATACATAGATAATTTTGTAAGATGAGCTTGTAGATTGTGTAGGCTATCGATCTCGAAGTTCTAGCACAAATATCATGCAATGATGAGAGGCAAACGATCAGTAGACACACTCAATATTCCTAGAATGCAGTGCATGTGAGAGAGAAACAAAAAATAGGTATTTTTTGAATACCTCAACGTGCTTCAAATAAAGGTTACAATATTATTTTTCATGTGTTAATGTTGGGTTACATGATTTTCTAGTGTACAAAGACTAGGCATTGTTCCTTTTAAAATGAAAAAGAGATTCATAAATTTATGGTATGAAAATCCTGCTTAGTGTTCCTTAAAAATATCTTGTCAACTCCTGGTATGTACATACTAGCTAATGAATTTCCTGTACAAAGAATAATTGATGATTCACGAAAGCATTTGATGAATTTCTAGAAAGTAGATACTAGTTAGTGTTTCTTTTTAGGGGAAAAAATTTCATGAATTATTGTGCATAGGGACTTAGATAAACTAGGTTTACCTTATTGAAACTTTTTATAATTATTGAGTTTCTTACTCATAATCAATTACTGGAAAGATTCCATTGAATTCTCATGCAAAGAGATGATAAATTGTGGACTTTGTTTGAAAGTAATAGCTAATGTCCCAATGTTGAAACATAACAATAGTTATGATGGTTTTATTTGAAAAAGATTATGATAGTTTCCTAACAAAAAAATATATGTGGTTATAAGTACATAGATGCTAGTTATTTTACTGATTTTCTAGGAAAGAATATGAATCTATTCTGATAACCTTCTTGGAAAAGAATATATATTTATTTTGGTAGTGTCTTGAAAAATAATATGTGTTTATATGCACATAAATACTAGCTATTGTTATAAATTACACTTAAAAAAATATGCATTTAATTTGCAAGTTTCATGAAAAGACTATGTCAACATAAATAATAGTTTTTGTATTAGTTTCTTGCAATAGAAACATGTATTTGCATATGTGGAAAAAATATAAGTGTTGAGGTGCAAAAAAAATAGTTAACATGTTATTTTTCTAGAATAAAATATGTGAACTTATATATATACAAAGTTAGCTATTGTGCTACTATGCTTGGAAATAACAAGTGTTTGTATGCAAAAAAGAATTTTTATTGTACTGGATTTTTTGAGAAAGAATTTGTGGTCATGCACAAAGGAATAATAATTATGGTGTTAGCTTCCTTTGGAAAAGAACATGCCATTAAGTGGTAGGCTAATTACTTTCAGAAAAAATGTGTTCTTATGTAAATAAAAATAAGATTAGCTATAATGCATATTAGAGCTAGGATTAGTTATGATGTGAAGAAATAGTGATTACCATGGCATTTATTTTCAATACTATTTTAGAAAATGTTTTAATATCATTGTACTATCATAGATAGAGGTAAAATTTATTTACTCATTTTCTTATAATGCATAGGAAGAGTGGATGAATGAGCATTCTTTCGTGATCTTTATGCAACTTACCTTATGCATGTGGAAATTTGAATGGTTAGGCATTGTTCATAAACATACATATGCATGGATAAACGTAAATGTTTGTGTAGTTATGTACTTTTGATTAATATATGTGCAATGTTAATAAATAGGAAAGTTCCAATACTTTGTTTGCATTTTAACTATGCACATGAAAAGATGCTTGAAGCATAATGAGTAAATGTTTAACAGTTGGATGTCAGAGTTCGTTAATAACATAAATTCTAGGAAAGGATTGTAATTCATGTGAAGGACAAATGATCTTTAACATTATGGCATGGAAAGAAGTAGTGATCCACACAAATTGAAGAAATGTCAACTATAGGATAATCCATTAATGGGAAGAACCAAACCATAAAAACATAGGGATCAAGGATTTGTGGGTAAATGATATCATGATTGATTTAATAACTTCTACCTAGTTATGCTTAAATTAAGATGATATTTCTTTGTAATATTCATTTTGAGAAATGGTCAAAGAATGAACTCCCCTACAATTTTTGAGTGAGGGTTGAACACCCTCACGTGACCTTTAGATAATTAAACATTGGCTTTTTTGTACAGGGTTTCCAATGCATATCATTGACAAATGATGTGTTTGTATTTTTTGTAATTCTAATGCCTTTTCTTGCTTACATCATGTTAAAACTTACATCATCAAACATGTGATCAAGAAACTTAATGAAATTAATAATAATAATGATGTAAGAATACAACAAAGAGCTAATTATAATATGCTATAACAATGAATGTTATGTTATGTAACTAACCATTCCTTTACTAAAGTTTCTCTATGTAATGATGAATATTTTACCTATTGGTCAATAAAGGTATATGGAATAGTAATTTGGAAAGTTACACATTAGTAAATTCTGTAAAAAAAATTAATTTTACGTGAAGCTTACTAGGGAATGTTACAAAAATAAATTTAGGAAAACATGCCCTATTTTAATTCAAACAATTAGGAAAATAACACCATGAATTAAGAAGACAATGAAATGCAGGAAAGTTATTAAAATTACTAAAATACTTAGAGAAATAAAAAATAATGACAATGAACTTATAAAAATATAATATAGTTTTCAGATACCCAAGGTCTTAAGCATGAATAACATCAATGTGTATATGTGTGTGTGTATTGATGTAGTATTTCCTCTTTTATGATAAGAATATTCAACAATTTGAGATAATAAATTTATAAATTTTGATTACATAAAATTATATATATAGTAATCTTTGATAACAAAATTATATGTGATAAGTAGAATTTATGTGTCATGATTACATACAATTCTATATGATTGAATGATAGTTTGGATAGTCAAATAAATAAATGTAAATTATAATTTTGTGTTTGAATGATAATTTGGATAGTGAAATAAATAAATGTTAATTATAGCTTTGTGTATTTTATGATATTACATAAAATTGAGTTATGTGAATTTTTATTATTAATAAATAGAGTATCTATATGTGTAATTTTTAGATTATTTAATTTTTTCCCAAATTCAATTAAAAATTTGTAAAATCTCATAAAATTTACTATATAAATTTAATATATTTAAATAATATTAAAATATAAAACCCTACTTCCATATTTTATAGAAAATACAATTACAGTATCAACAAAAAAGCAAAATCATATCAGTGAATAGTAGATGTTAACACCTAGGAAATTTTTATCATTTACTGGTTACTTTTACAAATAACCTAACATGAAATGATCCCATAACAATGTGACAGGTCATCTAATAAAGAAAGAGGATGAAAATGTTGCCAATGAAATGTTTAAGCGAATACAAGGGGCCCATTGTTGGAGTGTCGAATCCATGTACTTGAAAGGTGTGAAACAAAAGTTAGTGGCATAATGGCGTGATCCGTAGGTTTATAAAATACATGTTAATTTACATGAAGGATTTTAAAAATAACTGTAGATCAATAAAGGATATTTGCGATGTGCTCAAGATCCGCAATCCTACTCTGATTCCATACAAAGGAAGCGTGCCAACAACCCTTCCAATGAATATTTCAATTTTTTGTACAACTTAATGAAACCGTATCAAAATATTTCAAAATGTCAACATGGTACTTGTCTCATTAAAAGAGAATAGACATTACCGATTATGAGGTGATGATATAGTAGATGATCCGACCATTTTCTATGCTAGTTAGTTTCCTATGCTTGGGGGTCAACGATATGGACCTTTTGTGTTGCGATAAACTAATGGTAATTATAGCCACAGATCTGATATTGGTATTAGGTTTGGGTCATTTGCTCATTGATTTTTGTTTTATAAACTAATGGTCATTATCCCCACAACTCTAATATTATTATATATTATTATTAGGTTTGGGACGTCCGGGTTGTGGGGTTGATGGTTTCGTTCAACTTCGTTGTCAATGATGTGATTTTATATTTTGATCATTCTTTAAAGCAGTTCCACACATCTATCATACCCTCTCCAAAATTGTCTCCAACATAGCAGGATGACCTAGCGTGTTGTACATTGTATTGTACTCGTACTCTTCTAGGGGTGGTATAACTACTAACTCCATCGAAGATTCTTTCACTATTCTTTAATTGTTGAAAGGTGACCCCCTCTCCAAAATTGTCTCCAACATAGCAGGATGACCTAGCTTGTTGTACGTTGTATTCCATTTGTACTCTTCCACGGGTGGTACAACTACTAACTCCGTTGAAGCTTCTTTCCCTGTGCTTTAATTGTTGAAAGGTGACCCCTGTATGGGAGTAAGTAGTGATGGAATTTGATGGTTAAATTGTATGGGAGTAAGTAGTGATGGAATTTGATCGTTAAATTGTTAATTAAGAGAAAAAATTTAATTATTACATGATTCGTCTCTCAAATAAAATTAAACATTTGCAAAAACTTCCATAGTTTAGTCAAAATTTGAAAACAAAAAATTGTGAAAACAACCCAATTTAACGAGTTGGTCTTTTGAAATTCCAAAACTATTTATTTTTCCTCTCGGTGTGATACATTAAACAGTGTCCCCAACTAGTGCCGTAATGAAAACGTTATTAGATTGGTCGCTTTTATATTAATCCAACGAACCTTCGATCACGCTTACTCTAATGAAAGTTTCTAGGAGCTATAAAACTTTCCCTCTATCTACGAGATTCCAACTAGATAGTATGAAAGTAATGAAACTTTTCCTTTTTCTAATTTTCTATTACTGCACCTTAAAATGAATAATTTCGTTAGACCATTTTATGTCAAACTGAGTATTTGATTTATAATAGCATTTTAACCGGTCGAATTTTTAAATTCGTTAAGAGTCTTACATGTCAAATATAGGTTAACTTGTTGATTTTTCCGTTTACGTAGCTGATTTTGTTTTAACTGATAAAATATAATTTTAACTTCTTAAATTTGCACCATCCAAATATTTTATGAGTACTTCAGAGATATGGATTTTTATATTCAAAAATATGATTTAAATGATAAAACATTTAACTACCTACTAAAAATCAGATAATTTAATCTGGATGAAGAAAAAGGAAATGGATTATTTTGTGTATAATTATATTATATTTTAGTTAGATTTACTTTTAAATCTATAATCAAGTATTTTTTATATAAATTTTAAGGAAAAAATGAAAAATATGTAATATAGGTTAATAAAAATTAAAATATAAAATTTTAGATATGGAAAAAATTAAGTGGAAAATAAAATTTAAATTTAAATTTACTATAAAATAAAGAAATATTTTAATTTTAATTTATTAAATAAAATATATATTAGGGTGAAAAGTATGGATAGAGGTGGGCTGAATTGGACCATATTCTTATGAGGGGTAATGCATTCAAATAGAGAAACTATAAGGCTCGTGTAAGACTTTATGCAAGGGTGATAAGGTTGGAAATAGGGTGGTGCTTCAATGTTTGTGAATGAGAAGTTAACCCTAATGAAATACATGGTGGAGTTTATTTCCAGGTGAGGCATTCCACTCTAGAGCATTGCACAAGTAATTGGGATGATAATCCACGATCCACTGAGTAATGCAAAGCATGAGTATTATAACACTGAGATAAGAAATAAAGAGGGGATTACATAGAGAAGAACCTCCATTTTTTATGGGCTACTAATCTATGGAGTAATTGTGCTTATCCTTGGAAACAATTTGAAATTGCAGTGTGTATTGATCTCGATGGGTGGATTGTGAGTGGTAGCTGAGACTCCACAAGTTGGACAAGTTGAGTGTTAAACCTACACCCACGAAGGAGGAATTTGTTATGTATTTCCATTGGTGTTGGGCATCAATGGGGGAAACTTTCTACTCTTCAACCCGCTAATCACTCTCTTATTGTTGGGTTTCTCTTTTATGGGTTTGTTTACTGGTTGCATGCTCTATCAGTATCTCTAGGTTTATCAAGCTTTGCTGCTAGGAATTTTCCATTGTTCCTGGAATTTCATTTTCATGTCCTTTATTCGCTAATGTGGGGATGGAGAGGTTATGGTAGCCCGAGGGAACTCTATAAATAGGATAAATTGAAATAAAGTGTCTTGTGTGGGAAGGTTCTAGACCATTTATGTTATTAAAATACTTAGGAGTCCTTTGATTTTAAATGCAAGAGTTGTCATGTTGAAAGTTTCACCTACTCTGAGCAGCCAAGTTGATGGTTTGGGCATGGCTAGTTGGATTGGAGGCAGTATTAGAGGTGGAGAGGATATTTTGCCATGGGAGGGTTGTCTAAATCCTATTTATTGGTTATGTATGGTAGGAAGGAGTCATGTTGGGCTCAAAACATTGGGATATAGTATGTTCAGTTACTCTGGAAGAGGTAGTCGTGGAGGGGGACATTAACAACATCAAGGGCTTAGGCAGTTACAAGTGGAGTCTTGGGGAAATGTGGTTGGGGTTCAATCATGAAGGTTAGGCCAATTATTTGATGATCTATGTAGGCCTTTCTCAAACGGCTTGTGACCTGACCATACTTGAGTGGTGTGGAGTGTGTGAACCCCTTTGTGTCTTATTTGACATGGTTCTCATGCTCAATCATGAAGGCTTGTCAACAACATGTTGAGACAAATATGTTGCATGAGGAGAGGAGAAACATACTATGATGAAGGTTTGTCAACAACATATTGAGACAAATATGTTGCATGAGGAGAGGGGAAACATAATATGATGAGTGAACCTACAAGGAGAATATCTTCTTACATCGCCAAATAGAAATTTTTGGAACAAGATATTGGGAGCAGACCTCGATTCAAGTATAGGAGGAGCTGACCCAAACTAAAGGGGAAGCCTATTCCCATATAACTTCCTTATCTAAATTTAAAGTGATGGAATATTGAATAGGTTGGATCCATCATATGGGGCATAGACAAGGAAAAGATAAACAATACATGCATACAATTTATTTGTATTAAAAGATGAAGTTCATGTTGGGACACATATTGTCGATTTCCAAGAAACTAGGATGTACTTGCTACAAACTTTGGACCACAACCATGGGAAACTAAAATATTATGACAATAAACTCGATAAAATAGACTACATACTGGTAAGGATCGAGCTCCATCTTGGCATCCTGTTACAATCAACTAGATCTTTTGGTTGATCTAGTAGAGCCTATTCTAGTGGAAGACTCGAACTCAAAACCCTTCACTTGATTGTTTTATGATTACGGTTATTGTGTTTTTTGTGCTAGTAGTGTTTCGAAATGCTAGATAGACCATCATCTAGATCTCGTCTTGATAGATGTTGTTTTTCATATGTTTTAAATTGTCTTTCTTGACCCTACATAGAGTACATTTTTTTATGGTCATGTATCCCATGTAAGACGAAAATGACATATGATAATCCCTCATGTAATCTCTTCTATTTATAATTAATAGATTTCACTTTACAGAAAAAAAAAAAAATAAATAAATAAAAGAATAAAGGAAAATTTGGAAATATAAATTTAATTTTATTATTTAAGAAATGTCCAATTATATTTTAGATATAAGTCTTTTAGATTAATCACACTGTTAGGATTTGGTCCATGTTTTGAACCAACTAATGTGGTTCATCCTAGTGAGAAATCAATCAATCTAAAGGAATAAATAGCATGAATGCATCATTTTCCAAGGTTAGCTATTGAGAATTAGGTGTTGGTGAATTAGTTAATAAGGAAAATAAAATATTATTTAATAATTAGTGGTACATAGATATCTAATAAAATATTATATATTTAAGTTAAAAATAGTTATGAAAATAAAAATATTATTTTAGTATTGTTGATTTATATAATATAATTATTTTTCAATGATATTAATTTATATAATATTATTAGTTATGGGTTAACTTATCCTCATTTTAATTGAAAACTAGCTTTTGGGAAAAATTTCAATTCAAAATATTTCATTTATTAAAATTATCAAATAATTTGTTATTGTTATTTATTCAAAAGTTAATTTATTAATATATTCAACTTATATTTATATAATTATAATTTGCAAGATATTACCCTATTTCCTTTAAATATAAATAATGTAATGTTGGATTATATAAACAAGAGTTTTTAGGTTAATAATTAAAGACATTTACATCATGATATATTAACTAGGGGTATACATATTTTAGTAGTATTAACAAACTTCATAATATAAAAATAAAAGGGAGAGGAGGGTCGAGTTTTCCTTTTAGGAATTCAAAAAGATAAAAAATAGGAATTCAGAAAGATAAAAAATAATCTAAATTCTAAAGGGTTCCAAAAAAATGAGATTGCTAAAAGGGGGAGAGGGGAGGGGGTTGCTAAAGGAATAAGAATAATTTGAAGGGAGGAATTTAAAACTAATAATTACTATTAAAAGCACATGAAATTGGAGATTATTAGTAAGGATAATACTAGACCAAACTAGAAGCATATCGGAAAGGAGAAAGAATCAAGAAGAGAGAGCTGGAATAAGCTCTTAGTCAATTTTCAACCATCATCCCTATTAAGGTTTTAATGGTGTTGAGAGGCTTGAACGAAGAGGAGACATTAATCTTCCTAAGGATATGGGAAATCTTATCAGTGGTTCCTTGGATATATGGTAGATGAACCCTGGAGATAGTATCAAAAAAAGAAGGTTTAACTCTTGGTGCTTTGCAGGCCTTGTCAAAGGCCTTTAGGCTTTGAGATCTAATATACCCATTATTTTTAAAAACCTCGAGAATATGAGATTTCTCATGCTTGGGGTAGCTATTGTGAGAGATTCTTAGAGCACGAGTAGCAAGAGTGCTAAGAACCCTGAATTTCTAAGCTGGGAAATGATGAGAACTAACATGGAGATATTGATCCCTATAAGTCTTCTTTCAAAAAACTTGATGACAAAAGAAACTATCATCCATCCTTGAAAAGAAAATATCAAATAAACATAAAAATTAATATATGTTAATTTATATTATTTATTACCATGATTATTATTACAAGGCTTTAAAAATAATGGTATGATTGCTTTTAAAATATATTTTCCCTGACATGTATTCATACCATATTCCCATGAATAATAAATAATTTTAGTGAATATATTCAGTAGTTTTGATCCAACTACAATCCAAAAATTAACAAAAGAAATAAAATAAAACAATGTTCCTTGATGTACATTCGAATTTTATTATGTTGACGAGAGGGTGAAGTGTATCCATCAGTGAGTCCATCCATATTTCTCTGCCTCAGCTTTTCTGCGATGGGATAAACTATTAAAGTATTTTTATGCCTTAATCCAGGAGGGAAGAGTTGACACACCGAATACAATAGTACAATAGTCACAATCTTAATTTGCGTACCACATTCACTTAAACAACTCGGAACGAATTTTTTGGAATTCAGAAGAGGAAGGTGACAAGGAGATGCTGCACAACAACGTGGGCCTACAGTACAGAAGTTTCAAATCAATGGAAAGCAAGATGGCCGATAGGCTGCATTATTGTTGAGCACCATGGGGGACGTTTTCTTATTTTAAAACTTCTCCAAGAGACGCCCGTACATTGCGAACGACGGATTAATCTCCACCCTTTTGCACATCGAAAAGTCACTTGTGTTAATTTTAGTATTAAAATGGATTTGTAAACTTTGAGAAGTTGAAATTTACTTTGTCGGCTTTTCAGAGGGGACTGTGGTTTTATCAGCATTCAGTATAAGAAAATTGATATACACTGAAACAATATTTAAAATTCCATAAGAATTTAATTAGTCAAAAATACATTTAAATAATACGAAAGATATATAACTAATAGTAAAAATACGTGTTATAATAAATCTATCAAAATTATTTATCATTTTAAATTTAATCTTTTAATAAATAACTAAAAAGATTCAATTTACTTTGAGATGCAACGGATTAGATGAAATGTTTAATGGTCATGAGAAACATGGATCAATGATCATGAAAATTCAATAAACAGGAAGAAACCCATGAGTATACAATAAAAAACATACGCAAACCCGACGAAACAGCCACTATCAGAAACCGAAGTAGCTAGGAGATGTCGGAAAATCACTTTTGTAGAAGGAGGAGGAGGAGGTCGAATGATAGTATTTAATTGCAATCCAGCTTTCTAAATAGTTTTAACATAATTTTTAATGTATTTAGTGTGGAAAATTTATTGAAGAAATGTTATTAAAGTAAAATTTTTTTATAACTACATTTAATTTTTTTAATGTAACTTTCTCTTTCAATATATATCATATATAATTAATTTATGATATTATAATTCATTTAAGATATTAAAAAGTGTACCATAAAGAAAATATGTTGCAAAGTTTTGAAAATTTAAAATAAAAATGTAATGTATTTAAAGGTAAATTATTTTATAAAGATATGAGTTAGTTATAAATAAGTATTTCAAATTAATTTTATAAATAAAATATTTTAAAAATTAATTTTAGAAATTTTTATAAAAAATATTATCATTGAAAATTAAATGTTTTTTTTATATAATATAGTTTCTTTAAACAAATATGGGTTTGGTCACTAATATTTAGAAAAAAAAGAAAAATAATTTAATAAATATTCATAAATAAAATATCTAAGTGTTCATTATAGTTAAAAATATTTTAATATCAATTAATTTTATCTATTAAAATGGTTATATATATATATACATTTTTTATTTTTAGTTAAATATTCTAATATTAATTAATTATATCTATTAAAAAGTTTATTATATTTAAACATAAATGGTGTATTAATAATTTTTTCTAAGTGTTTATTGTATTTAAAACATATATGGTGTATTAATCATTTTTCTAGTGTTTATTGTAGTTAAAACATTTATATTAATTAACTATATCTATTAAAATGTTTATTATATTTAAGAAGTATATTATTTTAGTTAAAAAAAATAGTATTAGTTAATTATATCTATTAAAATTTTTATTATATTTAAAACATATATATTGTATTATATCATTTTTTTTCAACATAAAGTTTCACATAGGGATATTCAAAAAGATAATATATAAAAACGCATCTTTAGATGTTTTTAATATTAGAGTCACTAAAGTATATAAAATAATTAGAAAAATATTCTTTACTATATTGAGAGACGTTTTTTACCGTTAAATGTTAGATATATGATAAATAATACTTTGAGAAAAAAAATACAGAAAATTTAATCATAAAAACATCATTTCTTGCTATTAATTTAATTTTGACCAAGAAAATTGATTTTATTTTTAAAAGAAACTGCTTAAATAAAATGTTGAATAATTATGATGAAATAAGCCCTCTTTCTATCAATTTAATTTTATAATAAGTAACCAAGAAAATTCATTTTATTTTTAAAAGCAACTGCTTAGATAAAACGTTGAATAATTATGATGAAATATGCCCTCCTGCTATTAATTTTATTTTATAATAAATAACCTAGAAAATTCATTTTTATTAAACGTTGAATAATTATGATGAAATAAGACTTCGGAGAGACCAGGGTATGTACGAGAGGTTGGAAATCAAATTTGGTAAGAATTATATGTATGGAAGGAGGAGGTTAAATGATTTTTAAATTAATTTAAAAATAAAAAAATTATTACTTAGTGTTTAAATTGGTTGGAGAAATTTTAAGAAATTTTGTATTATTTAATATCAAGGAATTATATGGTTTTATTAAGATAACTATGTATAATAAATAAGTAATATATCATATTTAAAATTACCTTGGGTGAATATATGAAGTTTGCCTTGCGGTAGGTGGGTTAATGGTATATGACATATCACTGAAGTGGAGGGGAAGCCATGATAATGGCATCGAAAAGGACAAAGCCTCGAGAAGGTGAATGCCCAATATATATTTTAGATGCTCAATAGTTTCATCCATTTCTGTGGGTTAATGGTATATGGCATGTCAATAAGTGGAGGGGAAGCCACGACAATGACATCGAAAAGGACAAAGCCTCAAGAAAGTGAATACCCAATATATACTTTAGAAGCTCAATAGTTTCATCCATTTATGCTTTCCTAACATGGGCGATAGGGAGGGCAGTTTTACTAATCTTGAGTAAGAGATTTTTCACCTGTGCATGCTTGTTTGTTTGAGAATCTCTGCTCCAGATGGTGTTGGTGGCTATTGTAATTCTCCTAATATCAAGCACAAGAGAATATTTGGGTGTTGTGCTATCAAGGGGATAGGGACCATGGATCCACAATGTTCCCTCCTGAAATGTGGGTTGGAGGTCTTGTTCTATGGTGTCAATCTGTGAAGCTCAACCTTTGGTGTATCCTTCAAACCCTTGGTGGAGACATGCTAGTCTCCTTCCTCATTTAGACTACTTTGTAATGCCCTAAACCTATAGCATTGGATGATGGAATGGAAGGGATGGCTCGTTACCTCTTGTTTGTTTCAATTCTTACTTTGGTTCTATATTGGGAATGTGTTTGGTATGCTTAGTTTTACTCTTTCCTCACGAGCGTGCAATTCTGCAACAATGTTTCGAATGATGGTCTAGGAGGACCATAATCGGGTCACATTTTCATAACAGAGGGTCCACGGAGAATCTATCTTCTAGTTCTAGTGTTAATTTGAACCACTATAAGGTCCAATTTCAATTCTGGTGTGTTGGACGTGTAAAAAGGTGTTGGAATTGTAGTGTGATTTATTTTCTTCTAAAATGATTTAGCACAAGGATCTGTGGGAGTTAGTCATTTTCTCCCTTTACTTTGAATTCCACTTCCTCGTGTCCCATAGGCCTAGGGGTCATGGTCTACCAACGCGGTTGAGCTCAGCGAGGAAGCACTCATTACTCCTATAATGTAGTGCACGTGGGAGAGCAAGAAAAAAGTTGTATTTTTGAATACCTCAATGTGTTTGAAATAATGGTTACAATATTCTTTTTCATCTATTAACGTTGGGTTACATGATTTTCTAGTGTACAGAGACTAGCTATTGTTCCTTTTTAAAGGAAAACGAGATTCATAAATTTCTGGTATGTAAATATTTCTTAATGTTCCTTAAAAATATCTTGTCAACTCCTAGTATGTACATACTAGCTAATCAATTTCCTGTGCAAAGACTAATTAATGATTCTCAAAATCATTTGATGAATTTCTGGAATGTAGATACTAGTTAATGTTTCTTTTTATGCGAAAGACTTTCATGAATTATTGTGCATAGGGACTTAGGTAAATTAGGTTTACCCTGTCAAATGTTTTGGTAATTCTCGTGCATATTACTCATAATCAATTCCTGGAAAGATTCCCTTGAATTCGCATGCACATAGATAATAAATTATAGGACCTTGTTTGAAAATAATAACTAATATCCAAGTCCTCAAAGTTAACAATAGTTAAGATGGTTTTATTCGAAAAACATCATGATAGTTTCCACAGGAAAAAAAATGTAGTTATAAGCATATAGATGCTAGTTATTTTACTCATTTTCTAGGAAAGAATATAAATCTATTATGATAACCTTCTTGGAAAAGATGATCTATTTTTTTCGGTAGTTTCTTGAAAAAGAATATGTATTTATATGCAAACAAATACTAGCTATTTTGATAAATTACACTAAAAACAAATACGTATTTAATATGCAGGTTTCATGAAGAGAGTATGTGAACATAAATAATAGATTTTGTATTATTTCCTTGGAATAGAAACACGTATTTACATATGCGGAAAAAAAATATAGATGTAGAGGTGAAAGAAAACAATAGTTAACATGTTATTTTTTCTAGAAAAAAATATGTGAACTTATATACATAAAAAATTAGATACTATGCTACTTTGCTTGAAAATAACAAGTGTTTGTATGCACAAAAGAATGGCTATTGTACTGGATTGTTTGAGAAAGAATTTGTGGTCATGCCCAAAGGAACTGTGGGTTTAGCTTCCTCTTGAAATGAACATGCCATTGTCTCGTAGGGTAATTAATTTTAGAAAAAATGTGTTCATATGTAAATAAAAATAAGATTAGTTATGATGCATATCAGAAGTAGGATTAATTATGATGTGAAAAATAATGATAACCATGGCATTTATTTTCAATACTATCTTAGTGAATCTTTTAATATTACTACACTATAGTAGGAAGAGGCAAAATTTATTTACTCATTTTCTTATAATTCATGGGAAGAGTGGACGAAGGAGCATGCTTCCGTGATCTTTATGCAATTTACCTTATGCATGTGGAAATTTGAATGGGTAGGCATTTTTCATAACCATACATATGCATGGATAAACATGCATGTTTGTGTAGTTATGTACTTTTGATTAATGTATGTGAAATGTTAATACATAGGAAAGTTTCACTACTTTGTTTGCATTTTAACTATGCCAATGAAGAGATGCTTGAAGCATAATTAGTAAATATTTAATAGTTGGATGTTAGAGTTTGTTGATAATAGAAATTGCAGGAAAGGATTGTAATTCATGTCAAGGACAAATTATTTTTAACATTATGGTAGGAAAGGAACTAGTGATCCATAGAGATTGAAGAAATGTGAAGGTTTATAAAATACATGTTAATTTACCTAAAGGATTTTAAGAGTATATGTACATTAATAAAAGATATTTGTGTGGTGCTCAAAATTATTGCATTCCATAATCCTACTCCGATTCCATACAATGGAAGCGTGCCAACAACCCTTCGAGTGAATATTTCAATCTATTGTATAACTTAATGAAACTTTATCAAAATATTTTAAAATGTCAATCTTGCACTTGTCTCATTAAAAGAGAATAGAAATGACTGATAGGCGATGAAATAGTAGATGATCTGATAAAGGTATATAGAATGGTAATTTGGAAAGTTACACATTGTAAAAATTTTCACTTTTATGCGAAGCTTATTAGGCAACGTTGTAGAAATAAATTTGGAAAACATGCCCTATTTTAATTCAAACAATTAGGAAAATTACACCCTCTTCCTATTTTTGGCATGAATTACGAGGAAAATAAAATGCAGGAAAGTTATTAAAATTACTAAGATATCTAGACAAATAAAAAATAATAACAATGAATTTATAAAAATATAATGTAGTTTTTGATACCAAAAGTCTTATGCATGAATAGAATCAATTTATTTACAAGTACTGACGTGGTATTTCCTCTTTTATCACAAGAATATTTGAAAACTTTGAAATAATAAATTTATATTTTATGATTACATAAAATTTTATATAGTAATCTTTGGTAACAAATTTATATGTGATAAGTAGAATTTATATGTCATGTGTAGATACAATTCTATATGATTGAATGATAGTTTAGATAGTCAAATAAATAAAATTTAACTATAGTTTTATGTATTTTATTGATATTACATAAAATTGAGTTATTGTGATTTTTTTTATTAAAAAATAAAGTAAATATATATATTTTTTCGGTTTGTTAATTTTTTAAATTATTAAATTTTATTTGAATTTCAATTAAAAATTGGTAAAGTCTCATAAATTTTGATATTTATAGTTCATATAATTAGATAGTAATAAAATATAAAACCCTAATTCCATATTTTTAGAGAAAATACAATTACAATATCACCAAAAAGGGAAAACCATGTCAGTGAATAGTAAGTGTTAGAACACCTGGAATTTTTTTATCATTTACCGGTTACTTTTACAAATAACTTAACATTCAATGATCTCATGAGTGTGAGAGACCATTTAATAAAGAAAGAGGATGAAAATGTTACCATTGAAATGTTTAAGCGAATACAGGAGGCCCATTGTTGGAGTGTCGAATCCATGTACTAGAAAGGTGTGAAACAAAAGCTAGTGGCTTAATGGCATATCAGTACGTTTATAAAATACATGTTAATTTAACTCAAGGATTTTAAAAATATATGTAGATTAATAAAGGATATTTGTGATGTGCTCAAAATTATTGCGTTCCACAATCCTACTCCAATTCCAGCGTGCCAACAACACTTCCGGTGAATATTTCAATTTATTGTATAACTTAATGAAACTCTATCAAAATATTTTAAAATGCCAATCTTGCACTTGTCTCATTAAAAGATGATAGAAATTACCGATTATGAGGCGATGAAATAGTAGATGATCTGACCACTTTCTATGCTAGTTGGTTTCCTATGCTTGGGGATGAATGATATGGACCTTTTGTGTTGCGATAAACTAATGGTAATTATCCCCACAGATCTGATATTAGTATTTAGTTTGGGACGTTTGGGTTGTTGAGTTTTGTGTTTCAATAAACTAATGGTCATTATCCCCATAACTCTGATATTAGTATTAGGTTTGAGACATCTGGTTTGTTGTGTTGATGGTTTTGTTCAACGTCATTGTCAATGACGTGATTTTATCTTCTGAGAATTCTTTAAAAGTAATTCCACACCTCTGTCATACTCTCTCCAAAATTGTCTCCTAACATAGCAGGATAACCTAGTCTGTTGTACATTGTATTCCACTGGTACTCTTCATGGGGTGGTACAACCATAGATACCAAATACGCTTGTATCGGAGAAATAAATACGGAAATTCGGCAATTTGATTCGAACATCAAATAATTCGATGAAAAATTGATTCGGTTTATTGCAGGGATTTACAGAAAATTCATGGTTTATGGCAGGGATTTGCTAATTTGTGTTTTTTAAATGTTAATTTGTATGGCAGGGATTTACAGAAAATTCATGATTTATGGCAGGGATTTGCTAATTTGCGTTCTTTAGAATGTTAATTTGTGTTCTTTAGAATGGTAAGGAAAGTAAGTTTTAAGCACAAAAATAGATAGTTGCCGGATGGCAGGTCGGAAATGGGAAGGTTGCTGGCAGGCCGGAAATGGGAAGGTTGCGGGATTATATAGAAAATTTTCTAATTTTCAATTTAAAGGGTTTAAAAAATTGAGATAATAAAACAAAAAAAAATCCGAAAATTAATTTTTATAAATAATTAATCGATTTTTTAAATATAATTATATTTATATTAAGAGAAATCTATAATTTTTTTTTTTAATTTTTAATTTTTAAATATGTATTAATTATAAAAGATTTTCGATAAAATTTGAAATTAAAGAAAGGTAGTTTTGAGTTTAGAATATTTAATTTTTAAATAAATATTAATCATAAAACATTTTTAGATAAGATTTAAAAATAAGAGGGAAGTTTTGAATTTTGAAAAGAAAAGAGATTTTGGAGATAAGACAAATGTGATTATAGTTTAGGTAAGTAAACTGTAATTTTAAAATTGTTTATATTGATTAAAATTATATCTATTGTACTCAGAAGATTGGTATTTAGACCAAATCATTTCTTGTGAAAAAAAAATGATTAAAAATGATTTAAATTCGAAAATGAATGGGAAAAAATTAATAAGACATTATTGTTACAAGAAAAAGAGTATATATATTTAAATGTTTTAAGATATCTATTCTCGAATTTTTTCAGAATTGAAAATTTTGCAGTCGAATTTTTATCATATCGTATCGAATCCGAATCCGAATTCGAACTGGAACTTGGTAACTATGGATACACCTACTAACTAAACCGAAGATTCTTTTGGTCTACCTTAATTGACCCCCGAATCCCCTTTCGCAATTTTCCTCCAACATAGTAGGATGACGTAGCTTGTTGTACATTTTATTCCACTGGTACTCTTTCGGGGGTGGTACAACTACTAACTCCGTTGAAGCTTCTTCCGGTGTGCTTTAATTGTTGAAAGGTGACCCCCATATGCTATTAAGTAGTGATGGAGTTTGATGGGTAAACTGTTAATTATGGACAAATTGTTAATTATTACGTGATTTGTCTCTCAAATAAAATTAAAAGTTTACAATGCCTTCCAGATTTTAGGTGAAAATTTGAAAACAGAAAAATGTGAAAACAACCAAATTTGAGGAGTGGGTCTTTGAAATTCCAAGCCTGTTTATTTTTCCTCTCCGTGTGATACATTAAATGCTCTCCCCAAATAGTGCAGCAATGAAAATTTTATTACATTGGTCGCTTTTATATTAATCCAACGAACCTTCGATCGGGATTACTCTATTGAAAGTTTCTAGGAGTGATAAAACTTTCTCTCTATCTATGGGATTCCAAAGAGATGGTATAAAAGTAACGAAAGTATTCATTTTTTCTAATTTTGTATGATTGCACGTTAAAATGAATGATTTCGTCAGACTCTTTTAGGTCAAATTGAGCATTTGATTTATAGTGGCATTTTAAATGGTTGAATTTTTAAATTCGTTAAGAGTATTTCATGTCAAGTAGAGGTTACCTTATTGATTTTTCCATTTGGATAGCTGATTTTATTTTAACTGATAAATTATAATTTTAACTTTATAAATTTGCATCATCCAAGTATTTTATGAGTTTTTCAGCATCCATAAAACATTTAAATACACACCAAAAATCAGATAATTTAATCTGGATGAAAAAAAAGGAAATGGATTATTTTGTGTATTATTATATTATATTTTAGTTAGATTTTCTTTTAAATCTATAATAAAGTATTTTTTATAATAATTTTTAAGGGAAAAATAAAAAAAATGTAATATATGTTAATATGTATGATAGATTAATAAAAAAATAAAATATAAAATTTTAAAAATGGGAGAAAAAATTAATTGGAAAATAAAATTTAAATGTAAATTACTTATAAAATAAAGAAATATTTTAATTTTAATTTATTAAATAAAATAAATATTATGGTGAAAAATATGGAGAGGGGTGGGGTGAATTCGATCATCTTCTTAGCATGGGCGATACATTACAATAGAGAAACTATAAACTTTATGCAAGACTTTATGCAAGGATGATGATGATGGAAATGGGGTGGTACCTCAATGCTTGTGAATGAGAAGTTGACCCTAATGAAATACATGGTGGATTTTATTTCCGGGTGAGGCATCACACTCTAGAGCATTGGATAAGTAACTTGCTTGATAATTTGAGATCCACTGAGTAATGAAAAGCATGAGTATTATAACACCGAAATAAGTAAGGAAGATGGGATTACATAGGGAAATGCCTCCATTTTTTATGGGCTACTAATCTATGGAGGAATTTTGGTTATACCTGGAAAAAATTTGAAATTGCAGTGTGTATCAATATAAATGGGTGGATTGTGAGTCGTAGCTGACACTCGACAAGTTGGACAAGTTGAGTGTTAAACATACACTTGCGAAGGAGGAATTTGTTACGTTTTGCCACTGGTTTTGGGCATCAACGGGGAAACTTTCTACTCTTCAGCCTGCTAATCACTCTCTTATTGTTGGGTTTCTCTTTTATGGGTTTCCTTACTCGTTGCATATTCTATTAGCATCTTTGGGTTTATCAAGATTTTTTCTAGGCTTTTTCAGTGTTCCTAGAATTGTAATTTCATGTCCTTTATTTGTTGGTGTGGGGATGGAAAGGTTAGGGTAGCCTGAGAGATCTCGATAAATAGGATAAATTGAAATAAAATGTCTTGTGTGGGAGAGGGTATTTATCAATGGGATGGCTTTCTAAATCCTATTTGTTAGCGAAGTATGGTAGGAAGCATTCTTGTTGGGCTCAAACCCTTGGGATACAATATGTTCAGTTACTTTGGAAGAGGTAGGGGCCGAGCGGGACATTAACAACAACAAGGGCTTAGGTAGTTACAAGTGGAGACTTGGGGCAATGTGGTTGGGGTTCAATCATGAAGGTTAGGTGAATTAGTTGATGATGTCTAGAGGCCTTTCTCAAAAGGCTTGTGACCTGACCATACTTGAGTGGTGTGGATTGTGCAAACCCCTTTGTGTCTTGTTCAACCTGGTTGTTGTAGCCCAATCATCAAGGTTTGTCAAGAACATGCTAATACAAAGATATTGCATGAGGAGAGGGGAAATATACCATCATCAGTGAGCCTACAAGGAGAATAGCTTCTTAAATAACCAAATAGAAATTTTTGCAACAAGGTATTGGGAGTAGACCCAGTTTGAAGTATGGGAGGAGCTGACCCAAACTAAAGTAGAACCTTATTCCCATAGAACATCCTTATCTAAATTTGAAGTGATGGAATATTGAGTGGGTTGGATTGCTGATATGGGTCGTAGACAAGGAAGAGCTAATCAATACATACATACGATTGATTTGTATTAGAAGATGAAGTTCATGTTGGGACACACATTGTGGATTGCCAAAAAAATAGGATGTACATTATACACACTTTGGACCACATCCATGGAAACATAAAAGATTATGACAATAAATTGGATATGATAGAGTATATATTGATGAGGATTGAGCCCCATCTTGCGATCTTGCTAACATGAACTAGACCCTTGGTTGATCTAGCAGAGCCTATTCTAGGGGACGACTCACACTCAAGACCCCTCACTTGATTGTTTTATGATTATGGTTATTGTGTTTTTCATGCTAGTAATTATGTGAAAGGCTAGATGGACCGTCATCTAGATCTAGTCTTGATAGATGTTGGTTTTCATATGTTTTAAAATGTCTTTTTTGACATTACATAGAGTACATTTTCCTTTATTGTCATGTATCCCATGTAAGACCAAAATGACATATGATAATCCCTAATGTAATCTCTTGTGTTTATAATTAATAAATTAAACTTCACAGAAATCTGTTTTCGTTAAATAAAATAAATAAAAGAAAATTTGAAAATATAAATTTAATTTATTATTTAAGAAATAACCAAATTCGGCTCTGATAAATTTTTAATTAATAAACTATCTGTTCAAAAATAAAAATAGTATATAACCGATCTGTAAGTTAATAGTGTGGAGAAAATTTACCACAATAATGAATAAATAAATATGTATTATAAATAAATCATATTTGAAATATAACATATGAAGAATTATCATTTATATATTTTAAAAATTATTAAATTATAATATATTCTTAACATAATTTAAAACATAATTCATAAATATAACAATAATGCATTTTTAAGATTAAGGAATAGTCTAGTATGGGCATAACTTAAAAAGGTTAGGGTTTCTATAGACCACGTTGGACATTTATTGCTCAGAACACACCTAAAACTAGCTAGCAACATCAACAAGATCTCTAGTCTGTAATTGATGTGAAGGCTACTCTTGAGGCTAGAAATGAAGGAAATATTTCTTAGACTAGGCAATACAAAAAACTATCCTATTCATTAAACAGATCATATAATAATAATTCATTTAGCCTTCACGGATATAACAATGAGGAAGGAGATAATAGTTTGATTAGTAAACCATGTAAACCAAGCCCCATGAGACCTGCAACAAATGTTGAAAATATTAGAAATCCCTTAACATTGATTGAGAAAGAAAACTCGAGCTACAACCATGCATTCGCATTAAACAAAGGCTTGAAAAGTGATGCCCAAGCAAAAGATGTTGATACCCAAGCAGAATTTAGTGCAGATGTGGATGCCCAAGCTGAAAACACTGAAACACAAGCCATCAAAAGCTTAAAAAAACATTGAAACAAACAAGACTAGGGATGTAGCAGACAAAATCACAAATAATAAAACAAAAGCATCAAACGATGAAATAGAAAATAGTGAAACATAAGTAGCAGTCGAGGCAATCAGTAAAAGGCTGAATCAGGTCAACAATAGTAATGAAAGGATAAAAAATGTGGATAGGGACAGCTTCAGAGGCAGCATACAACAAGAGCCACGCAACGATAACAGTAATGTATCTTTGTTCAACAAAACCAGTGAATCTGAAGCATGCGATAGGGTGAGGGAAGAACGCATTGAACTGAAGAACATGGTTAGCGAAAGCATCAAAAGCAAACAGCAAAAGTCAGACATTGTTCATCAAGATCCAGGCTTCCCATCTTTAGGATTCAAGAATGCTAGTAACATCAATAGCGCAGACCCGAAATCCAGCACCTATGAACCTGAACCTGATGAAAGAAGTCAATTAGATAAAAACCACAATTATTCAAAGGAAAAGATAAAACCCAGAAAAAAAAATTGTTAATTTATCTTCTCAGGAATTAGGTCCAAAAATCATTAGTGTTCTCAAAAAAGGATTAGGGTTTGCAGTTTCCCCTAAAAACATACATGTTGAGAATATCATCTGTAGTATAGAGGATGGGATCAATAACCTATCTCTAGAGGACAAGGAAACATTAAGGCAAGAATTTTCCCTCATTATGAGAAAATCAAGACCTCCCAAAAGTAATTTAAGAAAAGAAGAACTTCTTGCTCTTAAGGCCCTTTGAAATAATGATAAAATTATTGTTCTTAATGCTGATAAGGGTGGGGTAGCAGTAATCTTTGATGAAGAAAACTATGTTTGTAAAAGAAATGAACCCCTAGCCTGTGGTAGTTATAAAAAGCTTAATAAATCTCAATAGGGACAGTGGCATTGAGATCAACAGTAGCTGGTTTCCCTTAATCAAAGATATTAAGACTTCCAATACATCCTAGGTTTAACTCTCCATAGGTAACTATCTCCCTTCCCTTTCCTCTTAGGTAAAATTAGCAAA
Source organism: Pinus taeda (assembly GCA_000404065.3). NCBI lineage: Eukaryota > Viridiplantae > Streptophyta > Pinopsida > Pinales > Pinaceae > Pinus > Pinus taeda. The sequence continues at coordinate 2,352 of APFE030253191.1, read as the reverse complement.
ATCTAGTTTTATTACTTTATTACTACTGTTACTCCTAATAATCAATCCCAAGACATTAATAATTAATATTTAAATATAATAATTATTAATCTATTAAATTATTAATAATAATTAGTAGTGGACATTTATAATAGTTACTACTATTATTAATTATTAATTTTTTACTATTAAATGTTAAGTATTATTATTAATTTCATATCAAGAATTAAACTTTTATTATTATTTATAATAACTATTAATAAAAATTATATAAATTTTTTTTTATGTATTGTTTTATATATTTTATTATTAAATCTATTATTATCATTATAAATTATTACTTATTATTTTATTTAAAAAATTATTTATAATATAACAGAATATTATTTAAATTAGTAATAAACTATTCCTTTTATTATTTTAATTCATAAAATTGAATAAATCCAATAACCCCTAAAATATCTCGATCTTATTATTCAATTTCATAAAATAAGTTATTCATATTGAATTTAATAAACACTGATTATTTTTTAATAATAATTTAGCATAAACATTTATTAATTATATTAATATTATTATTTATAAAAAAATAAAATAATAATTAAATCGAAGTTGATATTTTTTAACAATTATAATAACTTATTATTATTATTATTTATAATTATTACTTATTATGGAAAATTATTACTATAATTATTTTAAATTATTATATATGAAAATTATAATTATCATGAGAAATTATTTACTAAGAAATTTTGCCATTACTATGTATTATTATTGTTAATTTATCATCAAAAAATTAAAATTATATGAATCAGAATTAAAATAAAAAACCTAATTTAATAAAAAACTTAAATATGTGGATAATATTAATCATTAAACAGTTGACTTTCATTTCTCCTTAAATCATAAGAGCTCGCCTCATAACTATTTAAATCTAGCAATTTAGCTCCTCTACTATCAATATTAAAAAATAGTCTTAATGATAGATCCTTGTTGAAATTTGAAACGTTAACGGAATATGAGTATTACTGTAGGTTCTCCGGTTGCTAACTCAAAAAACATAATTCATTTTACTTACATAATTCATTTTACTTCATTAAATATTATAGAAAATTAAATAGGAAAAAAAATTTAGAATAATAACTTTGTTATTTTACTAAATAAATACATCTATATTAATTCTTTTATTTATTACATATCATTATTATAATTGCATTTTTTTTAAATAATTTTTAATCACGGTTATTGATACCATATTCCGATGAAATAATAAATATTTAGTGGGACATATAATTGGTAGTTACTTGATCCCACTACAATCCTAAAATTAACAAAAGAAATAAAATAAAATAATGTTACTTGATTTATATTCGAATTTTATTTATAATTGTATCTGTCCTACCACGTTGTATATGTTCTACCAGAGGGTGAACTATATCCATCCATCTTTCTCTGCCCCATCTTTTCTGCGACGTGGGAAACTATAAAAGTTTTTTAATGCCTTGATCTAGCGGGATTACAATATTACTGGCATTGGTTCCCATTAACGTACCACATTCACATAAACAACTCGGAACGAATTTTTTGGAACTCAGAAGAGGAAGGTGGCAAGGAGATGCTGCACAACAACGTGGACCTACAGTAAAGAAGTTTCAAATCAAGGTGTCAAGGAGATGCTGCATAACAACGTGGGCCTACAGTAAAGAAGTTTCAAATCAATGGAAAGCGAGATAGGCTGCATTATTGTTGAGCACCATGGGTGACGTTTTCTTATTTTACAACTTCTCATCTTTGAGCGGCTCCAAGAGTCGGCCGTACATTGCGACGCGATGGATTAATCTTCACGCTTTTGGACGTCGAAAAGTCACTTGTGTTAATTTTAGTTTTAAAACGGATTTGTAAACCGACATAGATGAAATGCTTAATGCTTAATGCTTAATCGTCATGAGAAACATGGATCAATGATCATGAAAACCAAATAACTCAAAATTTAATAAACAGGAGGAAACCCATGAGTATACAATGAAAGACATCAGCAAACCCGACGAAACAGGCCCTATCAGAAACCGCAGTAGCTACGAGAGGTTGGAAAATAATTTGTATGAGAGGAGGAGGTCTAATGATGGTATTTAGTTGCAAAGCAGCTTTCTAAATAGTTTTAACATAATGTTTAATGTATTTATGGTGGAAAATTGATAGGAGAAATGTTATTAAAGTATCTTTATAAGCACAAATAAAAATTATGTAACTTTCTTTTTCAATATTTATGATCCATAATTAATTTATGATATTAAAAATTGTATCATAAAGAAAATATGTTTTAATGTATATTATACATAAAATAAAATGTTTTAATATTTAATTTAAGTT
>APFE030253190.1:0-15384 GCA_000404065.3 Pinus taeda | reverse complement strand
ATCCATTTACAAAGAGATTGATAATATGCTAAATTTTATTATTATTTTTTTATAATATTCTATTTATTACATTTTTTAAATATTTCTGAATATATTATTAAGTGGAATGTAGTTTTGGAATAAAATCTGTATACGTCAGATATTTAATTTTATTACGTGGGTGCCAACGGGATCATAAACCTGGTCTTTATACTACATGGCCTATGGTACTGTAATTGTAAGTAAGGCCAAAACTGCGAGTTGGCACGGATGTTTGACCGACCATTGGAGACTTTGCAGTTCAGAAAACATGTCAACTATTTCGATAATGTTTGACCGACCATTGGAGACTTTGCAATTCAGAAAACATGTCAACTATTTCGATAAAAAAGAAAAAAAACAACATAAAAGTGTAACAAATAAACTAGAAAAACTATATAATATATAAAAAGCTATGAATTTATTTATATGAGATGTTGATGAGTAAAATAAATAAAATAATTAATATTAATAACTAAAATAATAAATATATTACTTTATTAAAATAGATTAAAACAAATCCCTAATGCCATGATCATGGCTAACGCCTATATATCTAATACGGAGGATGGAAAAAAAGGCTATTTAATAGAATGGTTCGTAATGAGAGGAAGAGGATTTCGTGCAAGCTGCGTAACATCGCAGACTTAGGTACCGCATACTAATAGCATGTTGCATAATGAAATGAAACCTGCAATCTAAAACTGAAATCATAGCAACGATTTGGTTGTGTACGTACCTTCAAACTATAGGTTAATTTTCGGGCCTTATGATGCCATATTTTGATTACCATAATGTTTGATATTGAAGTCTTTCTGTTCCAACATGAAATGTCAACTGGACAATTCACATCAGCTTGCTAATACAACAGTTTATTCTCATTGTCCAACATTGCTTGCAAAACGCAATTTTTTATTTCCAGTCCTCTCACGAGACTTGTAAAGACAAAGGTATAGGAAGCAAATGTGACACCTTGGTTGTTTTGATCGTGAGTGCATAACGTGGTAGATTATAGAGCCTGAAAATGGCACAGTCGGGTTAGATTATATACATCAAAAAAGATTATATGGAAGTGGTTTTAGCGTCAAACAGTCATTGTAAGGGATCCAATTACAATTAATTACACCACTAGTTGATTGGTTTTCAATACTATCTAGCAGTTTTCGTACATATCACGTAGCTTGCTTTCTTTTATACATTCCATGGCGTTCATGTCTTTCTGTTGACAAAGAAAATGCTGGGAAGTTTCCAAAGTAAAATATGTTTATTCGGAAGAGGCGAGACCAATTTAGTGGGGGTGATCATAGCTTTGGAAGTAATCAGCCGCTACAGTGACGCATAATAGGCGGGTGTCACCAGTTAGATGGGACATATTATAGATACCTCTTCTACACAGTGTATCTCATGGATTTGTTTAAAATGGTATGGCGTGGGTAAACTGATGGAGAGTCTCACAGAGATTCGAGATTTAGATTGGGAGAAGGGATGCCAATTGCAGCAATGATAGGCTTTGTTTAAAAGGGTATGCCCTAAAACTGATGGAGAGAGTCGCACAAGATTCAAATTAAGAGAATGGACGATAATTGTAGCATTCCTAGAGCCTTCAGTTCATTACCGAATCCTGCTTCAATAAATGGATTGCGAACAATGAGTAGTACATGAAGGCGATAGTGAGCAAAATGTGTATCACGTCTGCCAACACAGAGATTGGAATCGCCATTACAGACTACAAGGGGCTTCGCGAACCTTTTCCACCTTAGCCACGATCGCGTTGATAATCTGGAGGCGATAATCCGCTGTCCTTATGATAATTCGCGTAATGGGTCAGATAAGTCGCATATTGAAGCAGGATAAGCCGCATATTTAAGGCTAGATAATCGCATATCATTTGATAATGAGCGTATACAATGCAAATAACTCGCATATCGCATAATAATTTACAAATGCGCCTCACCTAATTCGCATTTCGTGTATTTTGCTTATATAATATCGCGAGTAACCAGTGTTATGCTATTTATGTCGTTTAGATACGCGGTTATATAAGTCAAATATACTTCTTATCAAGCTCATATACCATTTTTCTCCGCGGAATATGACAAATACGCGAGTTATCTTCTTCGGGTATCCAAATTATCTAGGCGTAATATACCACTTATGTACGCAATTTATAAGTTATATCCTCACATTATATGAGTTATCTACACAATTCGTGGATCTGACATGTGACTTATCAACGGTAACATGGTTTCTTAGGTATGCGAAATATCTTGGTCGACCTGGTTTGGTTGGTCAGCTTTAGATATGCGAGGAAGACTGGAGAAATTGCAAAGATTTAGAAAGGCTATTGTCATTTCCAAAATTTGAATAATGACGGGCGCATCAGGGCCAACTTTAGGGATCAAACGCTCGATATCTCCTTGCCTTCGCTTCACAACTCCGAACAAGAGAAGCAGGAGGCGATCCCTGACACAGTCAAAACAAGATTCAATTGAGGAACAATCTAGGGCGTTAGAGCGCAAGGCGTCCGGAGGAGATTACACAAAATGATGAAAATGCAAAAGGAATTGGTGGAAGGGAGAAAAACAGAAGCGGCGGCTAAGCTTGGCCAAGATTCTTCTCCTGGGAAAAGGCGCTGGCGGGCAGTATGTCCAAACGCTGGTGGTTGAGAGCAATCTCAATTTTATAGAAGCGAAATCAAAGCATGCCGAGGAAGGAGAAGCGGATGATGCAGAAGAAGAAACTACTGAAAACAACGAAGATCCAGACAAACAATTTCAAATTTTCCTTTCACAGCATCGACTGTGGTAGTTTAGACCTCTTTCACATATTATGGCTCCCACGAAAATTCGGAAAGCTTTATATATATATATATATAAGTCTCAGAAAGTAAAGAACGTTTAGTTCAGAGTTATGTGCGTGGCATTAGGAGGATGCTTTTCAATTCGATTTTTATCTCTGCCCTCGACAGAACAAGAGCAATATTCATGTCTCTGCTAATAAACTTTAACCACTCTAGGTCGCCTAATATTTCAATATAAAAAAAAATTAAGACATGGCATATTCACATGTCCAAACACTTTGACGTCTAATAAAAAGTGGTCAACCATGATTAACCATGGCTTATTGTGATTAACCTTGACGAATAATAACGGTCAGTCAATATATCTATTGTTAGGCTAGTTTAGCATGGTCAACGGAAATCTATAAAGTTGAACAATGTCAACCATAATGATAAGAAAATGTCTCTTTGGTCAGTCATGATCAACCATGGTCAGCCATGATCAACCATGGTCAACCACAATCAAGCCATGGTTAGTGCTCAACCACAATCAACCCATGGTTGGATATCATCAAATGATCTTTAAGCAAATGAGTGTTTTTTTTTTTTAAATCCAAATTTAACCCAATATAGCTTCCATTTAACATAAGGATGTCTCAAAGAAGATTTTATTGGTTTTTGTTTTCCAAACTTGTGTGTCATATTCTATTTGAAACAATTTACTAATTAGCAACGTAAATAGGTAAATGTAATTACTCAATTTAAAGATGAAAATAAGATAGATAGATAGATAGATAACTTTTATTGTTATTTTTAAATAGTTTTTAAACTTTTTAAAGTATTTTGTGATTATCTCGAACTAAATTTGTGCATAATTTAGTAATTTACTTATTACTTTTAATTTAACACTTTTTTTTAATTTAAAATAAATATTTATTATAATATTTTTATTACTAGTTGGTATAATATTTTAAGTTGTTTTTGGGCCTGGAGTTGTTTTGGGGCTCGTCTTCCTTAGATGTAAGGGAAGGAGTTAACATCACAAGACCCAGAGGCATCTCGCAGGAGTGAAAGCCTACCCCCTTACGAACCACCAACTCGTTATTCCACATGAGGTTGTTTTCCTTGAATGGTTGGGATGAGTCAGTTATTCCACATGGCCTGATTTTTTTCCTTGAATATCGATGATGAGTAAGGTTATTCTAGGTGCCCTGGTTTTCCTTAAAAAATGGTGATGAGTGAGGGCGCCTTGGTTTTCCTTAAATATGGTGATGAGTCAGGCTGCAACGAGAGATGGTTATCCTCACTACTCGTTTGACAACTAGGTTATGATAGGTTTTCCCACCGTGTGAAAAAAATATATCTTAAGTTGTTTAATTCATTTTTATTTCTAAATTCAAGTGGTAAATTTTTACTTTTCTCTATAAATTAGAATGTAGTAAATTTTTATCCTTTTTATTATAAAAAAGCATACCCAGTAATTATTTTGAACTTTTAAAACTAATTTATAATCTATTTTTATTATATATTTATCCATGATTTCAAAGGATTCAATATACTCCACTACCTTTAAAATTTACTTATTATAATTCAAAATCGATATCAGTGTATACCTTTTAAATACCTTGACTTTATTGAGAGTGAAATGGTACAATAATGGAGATCCTATTAACTCTTATTGTTTCTAGAATGAGTAATAGTTGTTAAGGAATAAGGTTACACATTCCTTAGCTAGTCTATGTGAGTTACTAAATCCACAACATATCGTGGCATAGTAAAAATGTCTTACTCTTTTTAATTTTGTGGCATAGTAAAAATGTATTAGTCTTTTTAAATTTGGATATGGTAGGAGTTCTAGTAGATGAGAACAAAATATTTTCACCTTTCATGATAGTACTCAATGTACCTCCATACAATCATCACTGTGTGGATATAACCATATAGTGATAATAAATTTTGACAATTCTTTCCTACTTCTATCATCCTAGAGATGTTGAAACACAGTGAACAGGCATAGGAAATTCCTATAGTGGTTCCCATGCATTGATGGTTTTTCCTGCATGGATTTCCCTTCAGCCTATGAAGTTAACAACATTTTTGAAATCCTCTTGTTTTTGGGGGCATTAAATAGTAATAGGTTTACATTGGTATGAGAGAAAACACCTCTAGCCAAATTAGTTTTCGGTGGAGGAGCTATCCCACCCCGAGCATCATTCAACTCACCTTTATTGGAAACGCTTTCTTTGTTTGATTTTTCTATGTTAATGAACAATCCCATTAAGAGTAACCCAACATGGCCATGTGTCCTACATAAAGTGCCAATAGACATTCCTAAGTTTGATACTAATCTCGAAGAAGATCATGAAACCCATATACCAGTTATAACTTATGGTGCTCATCCAACTCATTCATGTATGGTAGCATAAGGTTTCGCTTATTCTGGTGGACTCTTACCAAAGGTTCTTCCAAATGGTACATTGAATTTAAGTTCAACACTTATGATAATTTCACATCTTTAGCATAGGATTTTGTCAATCACTTTCAATTCCATGTTAGGTAGCGATTAGAGGAAGGATTCTCACCAATTTCTATCAAGATAGCTCCACTCACACATATTATAATATTCATGATCGTAGAACAAGATGAAGTCTCTTTGGAACCAAGTTTCTTAATGAATTCTTGCGTGAGTGGTTCATACAGTCCTTCATGCCTAGGATTATTGAAGATGTAGCCATGGTAGGAGCCCAAATTGAGGAGTAATGGATCATACCATGCCCATAAGCTTGACTTGTTATATTCTCAAGTAGGTACCTTATATGAGATCATTCCTAATTCTCCTCATCATCGACTGATCCTGTGAATGACAAACCAAGAACCCATGCCTATCATGTAGTGGGGAACATCTCTTCTCAAAGCATTGGTGAGCTAGCCTTTCAAATGGTTCAAATGAGTATATAGTCTAGTACCCTAGCTAGAAAGCCTCATACTCAGACTCCTAATTCTCTTGTACCCACCTTTGTGGTCAAGTCAATTGAGTCCACATCAATAACAAACCTTTACAAATTAGGAGGTAAAAGGAAAGAGAATATATCTAAACCTTTGAATGAGGAAAAAGGAGCATCACAAACCCAAGATAATGTTGTGGATGTCTCAAAAGAGAATGAGAGGAAAAATGATTTTCCTTGTAAGGTTTTGGGAAAGACCATCTCACACATTAGTGCCTATCTATAGATGAGATTCATCGACATTTCTTCCATCAATGTGTTTCTCGTCAACGAGTTAATATGACAAGTCATTTTGAAGCCTAGTATCAACACATGGTTATTAACCCTCCACAATTTCACCAAGTGCGAAGTGGGGAAGACACTTCCAATAATTCTCATATGACTCTGATAGATCCACTAATCTGTGCATCAATCCTTCTCTTGAGGAAATTAGAATTTTTGGAGAAATGCCAGATGTTGATCACGTGTTGAGTGCTTCTCATGGCATTAAACTTAATTCTCACTCCCTTTATATGATTCAAATGGGCCCACATATCCCTAGATAATTCCTTTCTTGAGGATATAAGCATGTTTTGAGAAATGGTTCTTGTTGAACTTAAGTTGAGTTCTTACCATTATGTCTAACTTGATCCTTACTCCAATGCATGTGATTCTAACAAGTCCACTAATCCTTGGATACTTTCCTCATATGTTTGGTAAAATGGGCCCTACCGAATTTGAATTGATATATTCCCATGATGTTGAAATTGACCTTTACTCTTCACCCTACTAGGATGTTAATCATTCTTGTTCATGTGACTTCATTGATACTTTGATGCAGTTTCATGAAACCATCATGGAAGATATGATGATATCTAATCAACCTATGGAAGAATCACCTCATCCTTTGTCCTTTCTCCATTGTTCGAAGCACTTGAATGATGACTTGCACTTCCTCGTTTCTTCATGAAATTTCTATTGGATGAAATATCCCAGCAAAACCCATGACGCGCCTTTTGAAGGAAATCTTGAAAATGCTTCTCTTGATATTCCCATCAATGCTTCTAAGAAACTTTTGACTGTGAAAAACTTTATGATTCTAGCAAATTTTCCTCATCATCAGCTCAGTACTTACATTACTCTTTTCCCCATCATTTATTCAATTCTTCCTTCCTCTAATGAAATGATTATTGGTATTATCCCCATATTGTAGAAAACTTCCCCCACGCTCAATGCATTTATCTAGTTTATTTGATGGAATGGATTTCTAGAATCATTCCAGTTATGAAAATCAAGGGTTCTTCATGTCTATGTTGATTATTGGGATCTGTGTAAGAATAAAAAAGGTAATCTCCATATTTTCCTCTACCATATGAATTTTACCTCATGTATCTCTCACATGGGTAGCCAAAATTGTTCTTGTGATAAAGAAACACAATAGTTGTCACATTTGTGTAGAATTTAGACCATCTACTTGTACAAAGTTCAATGATCCTGGCAAGGAAATTGTTGCAAAGCCCCTCGATATGCTATCTCCTTAGAAACACTATGTCTAATCCTCTTGTCATGGTTCATTATATATGTATTTAGTATAGCTTTTAATTCTGCACAAGATATATATTTTTTACCTTTAGGAATTTATCAATATTATTTATTTTCAAACAATGTTTGAGCTAATAAGATCTCCTATACTAACATTCACTACTCTCTCTATTTTCTCTATGCGTATGCATGCCCCTTGTCCTTCAAGGGTGATTAAATTCCTATTGAATGCGAACTCCCATGTATGCTTGTGTTATACTTGACGACATCAACCATTAACTATGATAAGTCATACCCTACCAAACATACGTGGCATTCAACATTTAACTTTTTGTATGGGTCCATATTAATGGACAATTATTTCAAATTTTTCCTTTCTTATCCTTTTCCTCCTATTATTTTTGCAATAAATAAGTCTTAACTAAAATATTTGAGTGTTTTTTGCTTGTTAATAATATCTTTATTCCCAATTATCTCAACTTTCTTGAGGTAAATCCTTCATCTTTATTCCAAGTTGGAGATTCTTGGAGGAATCTAGATGTGCACAAATCACTAGCACTTCTATCTAAATCCCATCCTTGTTTATACAATGTCCTCTCCTTCCTCCACTAACTCATTATCTTCATCATGGCAACACATGTGTGCTCAACAAGAAATCTTCTTCAGAGATCCTAAGTCCTTCTTTGGAAAATTTAATCCTCACTCCCAACTCTTCAACATTTTTTTCCTAGTAATGTCCTACTGGAACTACATTTTTTTTAGCAATATCTAACTTATAAATCCAATTTTTTTGAGTTATTTATCTCACAAAAAATTCCATGTGGTCATTCTCTAGTCAGAGGTTCCTTCTATGATGTCCAAATTTTGAATTTAAGCCTTGTTAAAACCTTTACACTAGAATGTTATTTATCGTCTCACCACATATATTCCAACCACACAATATGTTTTATGCATGAATTAAATTTTTGGATCAGCCCTTGATAATCACATAAGTTTGAATAGTATAGAGGAGTTATTCCTCCTTTCTCCCCACACTATACATAACAATCTTTAAAACAGTTGCTTAATTACTTTTATTACGTGCCCAAATGTTTCCTCTTTTTTGAAGTTGTAGTCATTAAGAACCCTTTAAAGTCTAACTATAAGTATTTCAATACATGTAGAACCTACCAAGCCAAATTATTAAAACTAGAATTCTACTCATAAAACACTTATATATAGAAATAACGGAGGAACAAAGAGTGTAAAATTCCACATGTAAGGAAAAGTAAGCCACATAGAAAAATAGACACAAATATCTAGAAGATAAATTAAGGCATTGAAGACTCTTTTATCAATTTGAAATAGAATTCCATGCATGGATGTTTCTCGGTGATATCTCCATTTCAAACAAATAGATCAAAATAGAACTAAGATGTTTTAGTTGTAGGATGCTAATTGGCCCTAGTTTTGAAGTGGCTTACAACATGCAAAAATTCACTATACTACATCTTTATTCGAAATAGATTATTCCCTCTTATATAGGTTTCACAACATAATTCCACAACTTCCCCATGGTAATATAATTATTTTACAATAAATAATTTCATAAAAATATTTTTTTATCATTAAATTTTATAGAATGAGTAAATAAAAGCTAAATTTTTTTATTGTTTTTTGAAGATAAATTAATAAATATATAAGAATAATATTTTAAAATGTAATTATGGTAATTATCTCTTTTTATAAAATGTCATATTTTGTAAGAAAATGTTATTTACTTTCTTCATTGGTAAAAGTTTACTCTTTCCTTATTGAATTATAGCACTAATTTTTAATTTACAATATGATGTTAGTAATAATAAATAATGACCAAGCACATTGTTGGTTGTTCATAAGTTATCTACATTTCATTTTGGACTTTACTTTTATCCTATATATGAAGAGGACTTTACTTTTATCCTATATACGAAGAAAAAGATTGGGAAACTCATAGAATGGAATTAACATTCTCAATGTGCGTGTCACCATCCTACCTTTTTCTATGTACATAATAGTTTTTTTTTTTAATTTTCTTTTCGTACTTATTTATTAAAATCAAAATTGAACCATTTTCCTCTTAGAATTCTTCTTCTTAATTTCTTGTTTAAGAAAATCAAGAAGAGGCATGATAATTGTAGTGTTAGGTTTTGGATAGGAAAATTCAAGTGTTGGACTTTGTGAGTGGATAAAAGATATATTTTTTTCTTGTTTTGTTGGCCTTCTTCACATAATTTGCTTGTACAAAGCCATATGACTCCATGTAGATGTCATGGCTTTGCAATTTCTATGATTCCTATGAGTTTTGAAGGTGGTGTGAAATGTTTTAAGAGCACAATCAATTGATCATTTACGGGAGTATGATAGAACAATTTGTAAGTTACAATGATGGTGATGGAGATGGGTATGCTAATGTCAATTTCATTTCCTTGACGTATGACACTAAAGGTATGCAATGAATTCCTACCAAATTGAATTATCTTAACATTGTTGAGGCAAGCCTATTTTAACATCATTTTTTTAAGTGTAGTTGAGAATTGTTGTCCTAGAAAATTATAACCTATTTAATTCTTGGTAATTACATGTGTACACCAAAATAAAATTGTAGGTCCGCTGGAGAAATACCCTCCCCACATGAATCCATAAATTGAATAGACTATTAAATCAATCAACCTCCTTGACAGTTCAGATAACATGTTCAATAAGCAGTCCCACTTATCTCTCACACCTTGCTATCACATACAACCAATTTTTCTAAGAGTGGATGGCTATGATTGCCACTCTAGTTATCTGGATGATGATGCCAATTCTGTTTGCAACTGGCCAATCAAACTATCTATTAAATGATGCCAATTCTATTTGCAGTGGACGGCTTGGATTATCTCTCAGATGTGGAAAGATACTCTAGCTTTTTTCAAAGCTACACAACAAAAGCACAATCCATGTTGTCAAACCAAACCAAAATACTCTAGTTTTTTTTCACAGCTACACAACAAAAGCACAATCCATGTCATTCAACCAAACCAAAAATAGTAATAAAAGCACAATCTATGTCATCTAAGTAAAAATAGTAATAAAAGCACAATCCATGTCCTCCAACCAAAAATAGTGATAAAAGCACAATCTATGTCATCCACCAAAAAATAGTAATAAAAGCACAATCCATGTCATCCAATCAAAAATATAATCCACTATAGTCTTGGCTAATGTTTTTAAAATAGAAGCATGTAGATATAAAAAAGGGTCAAAACTGCTTTTCATGTCATCACAGTGACATTTTCATATCCTAGTTTAGGAATTAAATAACTGAACCTACTTATAATAATCAAAGCGCCCTCAGACTCTTGAAATAACCTATGTCAATTTTCTCCTTTAATGGGCATCACTATGAGTTAGTTATTCTATATGTTAGTCTTCTCATCTTATAGGCATCACTATGATTTAGTTATCCTATATCTCAGTTTTCTCCTCCAATCAACACTAAGAGTTATCCTATGTTAGTGTTATACTATGGGTGTTTCCACCTAATGGTCAATTCCTAAACTACTCAGATTTTTATAATCTACAAAACAATTAGGTACATGGCAACGACTTGAGGAATGTTAAGATGAGCTTGTGTCAACACTCTTTGACACATATCTAAACACCATTTTTCAAAATCTCAAGTTGTTTTCTTTACCCCTTTGCTCAAGTAGCACTGTTCTCTTCTCATGTTCCTACCTTTCTTTCTTTTTTAACAAATATATCTACTAATTTTGCTATGAAATTAGTTAAAAATCTCAATGATTCTCTTACTACTCCATTGTTAATTCTTTTTCGTGAGCCTCTATAATTCGTTCTTTCCTTTTCCACATTTGCTCAAAATGTGATTTACTAGTTTCTTAATGCCAAAAGCACATATTCCTATATGTTGATGAATTATTCAAGCCCTAATACAATTGAAACAATTGAATTAAATTCTTTACTATCACAAGTATAATATTTCATCCAAGGCATCCAATATTCGAATATGATAACTTCTTGGAGCCTATCATAGCTCTGATACCAAAATGAAATGGACCCACTCGCAATAATATTGTTTATGCATGCGCACAAGTGTGCCATTGACTTGCAAAAAATAGTGGTCTCACAAGCAAGCACGGGGGCAGAGGAGTTCCTACCAGATGAATCTCATGGATGGGTGGAAAAAGGTAATAGACAACGAAGGTGAAACTTAACCCAAGAGCTTATTTATCTTTCTTGGAAAGTACAGATATGTGAAAATACTCCTGGATCAAACCTGTTGACCTGAAAACTTAGTCATGTTCTATAAAATTCGAACATGCGTTCGCAAGTTCTTTAAGAGGAAAAAATAGAATAACTAAAGTGGTAATGATAACCCTAGACTCATAAGAGTAATTGAAATTGTCGTAGTAGGCTAGGGCATGAAAACAATATTACTGGTGGATCTGTAATGAATAAAAACGCAATGTTATTTTCTTCTAAGAACAGTGTGAGTAGTAAATCTATAACGATTAAATTATATTGGAACCTTTGTACTAATTATTGTGTAATAGTGAAGAAACAATAAAAATAATATTAACCTGAATGCCACCTGTAGCTACGGACTGGTGGAGTAAGCTGAATGGCTTAACTTGTAAGTTGAGAGACACTAGAACATGTGAACCTTAGTTTTCCAAGATGGGACACTTGTGTGAGTCCGAGTGAAAAAGAAATGATTTAATGTGTGAGGAACAAACTAAGCCATAGGTTGGGGAACCCAGACAATGTAGAAAATTCAACTAAGTTATATCATTCTTCTAATGAAAATTAAGTAGCAGCCTAGACTCCTAATGAGAAACCCTGAAGAATCCTCCAGGCTTAAGCAGGAGTGGCATTCGGGGAATGAAACTCTAACAAAACCCTGACAAGGATTAAATCCCATCAAGTTCGTTAGTAAAAGCGGAGCGATATTAAGAGAAAATAAAATAGAAGAATCCCTATTCATCAAATAGTAAACCCTACCCATTTCCTAAGTTATAAACTCATCAACTATAAAAACAAAATAACCTTCAAACAGAAACGCATTTTCACAAGTGAAAATGATCTCAAAAACTTATCAGTACGCAAGGTTTTACAGCAAAAGGAAATCATAATATTCTACACTTAGTAAATCAAGAATAACAATGTTCAAACAGTATCCATAGAAATGCTTACAAGTCAATTTAAATAATAGAGAATGCAACCTATGTGTAAAATTCAGAATAAGACTTTTGTAGAAGGAAACAAGATAATATTTATGACTTCAAGAAACCATAAATAAATTAATAATACAACTATGATTAAGGCTATAAAATGTCCACAGCTTCCATACAAAGTCCATTAGAAAAAAACATATAACTTATACAGAATGTCTACAAGGGTCGAGGCTGCTTGACAAGTCTCACTTCTAGAAAGGAGATTAAAAATACCAATAATTTACCGACAAGGAAATTACGAGGCTCTCGGCTAGAAATACATAACTACAACACTGTAGCCAAGAGAGCAACCTGAGTAGCAGGTCTGCAAAGAAGATTCGTAAGGGTTTAGTGAGGCTTTAGAAGAATCTTCCCCTCTGAGAAGCCATATAAAACAAACAATAGAACGAAGCAGAGCACTCAGAACTCTATGAAAGCAAAAAGAAACTGTCATATACCAAATGGGAAACACCTCCTACCATTTCTTACCCAGAAAAATTTTGTACTAGTGAATGCTAGATTCCACAAATGTCAAGGGATGGTAGCATAGAATTTCTCGCATTCAAACCCGTTAAACACTAAGAACATGGGAAAGGAAAGTGATTAGTATCATACAACCTAGTGTTGAAGAGAAATAAGGATAAGAAAAAAATAAAACATGATATTTAAGAGAATTATACCACCGAGATTGAATTGGGAGAATTCAACCTCTTACTGTTAAAAAAGTAGCTCCATCTTTCATGGCTGGCCCCTGAGAAATATTTCCTTATACTTCCAAAGAATCAGATAGAGGTGGTAGGAGTAAATCTTGAACAGGCGCCAAGAGTTTGGGGAAACGAATGAGCCAAATTCCAACAACCCTGAATTGGTAAATTTTCCGAACAGATCATAGCCCTTAGATCAAAGAGCTGAGCACACCACCATTGATGGAAGGGAAAATCTCGAGGCATCCAGCTAAGGGGGGGTGGCCTGCTCGTGCCACAAAGCCATGGCAGAGCTAGAGTGAATGTTAAAAAAAAAAGCAAGCGAACAGTCCAGAGATAGTTAAGCCTTGGTTAAAATTAAATTCATCACAACAGTTAGTTATGGGTGTTTAATACAGGTATAATACAAATGGATAAGTGTTCCTTATAGCACGGATTATGTGTACAATAGTCGTATTAGAATATCAGGGTAAAGATTGAACAGTAAGATTTAAACTCAGACCAAAACGCAAGTAATAAATTTGTCGGAATAGTAGTTTAATTTTCCAAGCAAAGTTTCCCTGGTTTCATTTGTTTTTATTTATTTTTATTGCTATATTTAATCCAGTTTTTATTGATTAATGTTTAAGATGGAGGCATGAAAATTTTGAATCTAATACACAATATAAATAGATGGCACTTTTAACAATAGGTGATATTTTATGTTAAAAATGGAAAATATTTTGATTTAAATTTCCTTACTACATTTGTTATGACAAAAAAAGAAATTGGTTGACTTAGGGTTTTTATTTTATCTTTCAAACACAGGTTTTTATTTTATCTTTCAAACACAAAACACAACTTACTATCTATAGTGTTGTTTTGTTTTTGTTTTTTTTCTAAAATATAATAGGAAAGCTATTTTAGGTCATTTAATTTGTTTTGTTTTTAAGATTTAAAATAAAAATTATTTGATTTCTGATTTCACATTGATCTTTATTGTAAAAAATATATAGGTTATTTATAGTGATGTAAAATTAAAATTATTGTAATTGGGTATGAATTTTATTTGTGATGAGGGAAATTAATGGTGACTATGTAATCTATTCATGTGATCTTAGTTAATCATTAATATTAAATATTTTATTTTTTTCCTCTTTTCATGATCATTTTATAGTTCTTTCATTTAGGAGATAACAATTAATCAAATTAATTTAATGAGGAAATTAATATTATTAAAATAAAACTAATGACACAATAGTTAATGTGAAGCTTCTATAGGTTCTAAGTGTTTTAATCTAGCTCCAATAGCATATGTAATGATCTGAAATGGAAACACATAAAATATTTACTTATAATAATGTTAGTACTATAAATAAACAGAATGAAATTATATCTAATTATTTTTTCATTTTATGTTTTTATTAGGAGGAGGAGGGGGGGATGAGATGGAAGAGGAGAAATAGGCAGAGGTTGAGGAGGAAGCGTAGGAGTTTGGGGAGGGACAAGAGGATGGGAAAAAGGGGGAGGAAGGGGGGCAAGGAGGTAGGGGAGGAGGTGGAGGGGGAGGAGGAGGAGGAAGAGGAGATGGGGGAGGAGGTGGAATAGGTAAATAGGGAGGAAAAGGAGGGTTGGGAGGGGGAGGAAGGGGAGGAGGCTGTCGGTGGGAGAGGAGCTAGAAGAGGTTGAGTGGCACGACAAGGACGAGGAGGTAGTAGGGGAGGGGGCGAATGCGGATGAGGAGCAAGGGAGGGAGAGGTGCGAGTAGGGGGAGGATGTGGGGAGAGAGAAGAAGGTGGAGTTAGGGCAATGGGGAGGAGGTAGAAGGGGGGAGCCAAAGGTGAAGGCGGGAGAGGGGGGAGGAAGGAACAAAGATGGAGGTGGGTGAGGAGGGAGGGAGATGCAAGGGAGGAGTGTGTGGGTAAGCTAGAGGAGGAGGAGGAGGTTGGGGGTTAAGGGGAAAGGAGAGTTGAGGGAGAACAGGGGCTGATGGGTCGAGGCAGGAGAGGGGAGAGGACAAGGGTTGGGGTGAGAGGGCAGGAGGAGGAGGCGGGGGTGGGGGAAGGAGGAAACAGAGGTGCAGGAAAGGGAGGAGGGAGGGGGATGCAATGGAGGAGTGGGTGGGCAAGGTGGAGGGGGAGGAG
>APFE030253189.1:38183-76548 GCA_000404065.3 Pinus taeda | reverse complement strand
GAGTGCGTACACGCAGGCAAGGTAGAGAGAACTTGCGTACCCAGAGATAAACATGTTTTTAAGTGACTTTCTCTCTTTTTGAAGTTTTGACATGAAGAGAAGAGGTATGGGGCTTGATAAGGAGGACAACATGGCTATTGATGGGGCCATATTAACTGCAGATAGTCATGGTGACAAATTTCAGTGTAACAGTTTCTCAAAACTAGAAATCGAGAACAAATAAGAGCTCTAGTTCTGGATAATAGAACTTATGTAATTATGCAGGTTAATAAATTTTTAACTAAGATAAGCTTTGCACAACAGACACACGATAAATGCAGGCTTGTTAAAATGGAGGTTGATTTATTCAATTCTAAGTTCAATTTTTTAAACGAAATTGGTTTACCCTCATGTTGGGATCATAATGAAATTAGGATGTCTCTAGATACATACAGAGAAGATATGTTAAGAACTAGAGAAAATTCCAACAAATTATCAAACATGATTGGAATGTTGAAGGGGCCAACCATAGTAGATAATGTGATGGATGATTTTTACATTCACTATCATGTTTCAACTTCTCCAATGTACCAACAATACATAGACTTGGATACTTCCTACAAAAAAATGATGTCATACAGCTAAAATGTCAGGTCAGATTGGGAGTGGTTATCTAAATTCACCCCTAAGTCTTTTGGACTCCATCAACACAATTTAGTTGGAAAAAGGGGCAAGTGAAGGAAATTATTGGACATTTGTAAATTGTTTTTACTTAGTTTGTTCTTAAAAAGTTTATTTTGCAACAATAATTTGTTGTAATAATTTTGAAAAAGAAATCATGAAGAACTCAAAGAGAGGGTTTGGATCCTAAGAGCCAAAGTATATTATTTTGTCTAAGGACAATATCATGACAATTTTTAATCAAGAGATTATTTTTTTAGCTAATCTCAATGTATATCTTCTGTATTAGTTTTCCTTGTGACTTTACATCCTGTTTTCATCTCTGTAATTGTTTCAAGTTTTATGAGATATTTGTAGAGTCTCTAAAATGTATTCAAAATATCATCCACTTTTACCTTTATCGCCCCCATTTCACTCAGATGTCGCAACTCCATAGTCATATAATCTTTCATTAGCCTCCATTTTCATGATTACATGTGGTTACCTTTGTGTTTTCCAAAAGCTAATGATTTCTAGTATTTTATGTGAATTTATGGTTAAAACTTAGAAAAATGACATATACTTTCTAATACTTAAAAGTGGCTTGAGTTTAATGAAATGTGTAGGTCATTTGGAAGCTTCCATGGCACCCTTATGTGGCCTCCAATGCTCAAATTCGAATTCCCTTCAAGATATGGAAGGAGATTTGAATAAAGGTCAAATAGGATATGTGTCTCATCATTACCTATTTGAGTTGTAACTCTATGAGATTGTGTGTCTCATCATTACCTATTTGAATTGTAACTCTATGAGACTTTCTGGGAATCTAGGGACAGAATAGTGGACCTCCATTAATGAGGTAGCTTCTTATGTTTTTGTATAAATAGGAGATCCTCCTCCTTTCTAAGGAATTTGTAAAGTTGGAGATACTCGGGTGTACAAGTTAACATTACTATGTTTTAATGGAATTTAGGTTTAGCACCATGCTCATGAGTGATGTTCACCTCTCTCTGGTAATGCTTGCATTGGGAGCCTAGCAACTTGCCATCTCTCATACTTTTGGATTGAGCACCTATAATTTGTGAGATTTATTGTTTTTCATATATTAATATTTATTTCTTTCATAGATTAAGATTTATTTCTTTCATATCTTTTCCTGTGTGAGAGGTTAAGAATGATTGTTTTTTCTTTCATTTCATGTCATGTGGCTTTTATTATTCATTTCATATGATCCTAATTTGATAATGCACACATGATCCCTTAGAGTAGATTTCATTTCATGCAATTTCTATTCTTGCAAGTGTGGTAGATTAAGGTTTCATTCCTGCAAGTGTGGTAGATTAAGATTTCATTCCTACAAGTGTGGTAGATTAATATTTCAATTCTTGCAAGTGTGGTAGATGAAGATTTCAATTCCTGCAAGTGTAATAGATTAATATTTCAATTCTGCGCGCTATACTATAATTGTACTATAATTTCTTTTGAATTAATTGTTGAATTACAATAAGTGAATTTGGTTTGTCATTATTTGATTTTGTAGTTAGATTGATCTAAATTGAAAGTTAATTTCTAGCATATACAGTGCACACACACTTCAAGTTTGATTTCCTTAACTGATTAACTCAAGATGAATTAATTTATTTATTTTCAAATAGCTGTTAAGTTCAAATTCGAATTTTACTTCCTATTTTTAGTCCAGGGATTGACTAAAATAATAATCCATCCTGAACTGCTAAAAATAGAATGCTATTTTTAGCACTTCTATTTTTCATTCCCTGTTGCCCAATCCAGCACTGGTACCCAAATTGCTATTTTTAGCACTTCTATTGTCAAAATATTTGCATCCTACTCCTCGGTCGAAACATACTGCAACATCATGATCCTCTTGACCACACAATCCCGTAGATGATGGTAACGGATATCTATATGCTTGGACCTGTCATGAAACACTGGATTCTTAGAGAGTTTTATGCAACTCTGATTATCACAGTATATCATCGTAGGATCCATCATTTGACCAAACAATCCCACTAGAATCTTCCGCATCCAAATGGCCTCACATGCTGCCTGACTCGCAACCATGTATTCAACCTCTGATAAGCTAACTGCAACTGATCTCTATTTCTTGCTATACCAAGAAACTGCAGCTCAACCAAGGTTGAAGATTCCTCCAGAAGTGCTCTTCCAGTTTGATGGACTACCAGCCCAATCCACATCCGTGAAGCCTTGCAGCTTCACTTCCTCTGTCTGTCTGTACCATAATATGTACTATGTAGTGCCTCTGAAATATCTCAACACATGCTTCACTGCCTTCCAAAATAGCTTGGTAGGCTAAACCATAGCTTGACTCAGCTGGTTCACCGCAAAGCATAAGTCGGATCATGTGTTCACCAAATACATGAGTGAACCCACCAGCTGTTGATAAAGAGTAGTGACTACTACCTCACCTAAAGTAGCATACTCCTTCCTCCAGTTCCCATCTAGAGGAGTCTACATGGGCTTGCACTTCTCCATGTGAAAGCGCTTGAGTATCTCATTGGCATACCTGCCTTAAGACACAAATACTTCCCCATCTTCTTCCCACACTTCCATGCCTAGAAAGTAGTGCATGAGGCCCATGTCCTTCATCTATAACTCTCTTGCAAGGTCCTCCTTGCAAGATTGTATCAGTTGCTTATCACCTGTCAAAATCAGATCATCGACATAAAGTACAATAATCAAGGTCTTACCATCTACCATGATGTGGTATAGGTTCGCATCTGCTTCACTCTTGGTGAAGCCCAACCCCGTGAAATAGTTGTCGATCCTGGTATACCAAGCACGGGGTGCTTGCTTCAGCCCATATAGTGCTCACTTGAGTCGGCAGACATGCGACTCGCGATCAAAGGTCTCAAATCCTTCGGGCTGGTCAATGTATACCTCTTCCTCAATCTTCCCATTGAGGAACACCGTCTTCACATCCATCTGATGGATCTTCCAACCATCTAAGCTGATAGAGCTAGCATCAATCTAATAGATGAGTACCTTGCTACGGGAGCAAAGGTCTCATTCTAGTTGATCCCCTCAACCTGTGAGAAACCTCGGGCAACAAACCTTGCCTTGTGTTTCTCAACACTGCCATCAGCTGCCTGCTTTACCTTGTAAAGCCATTGGGAACTAACCATTAACTTGTTAGCAGGTCTAGGGATAGCATCTCACACACTGTTCCTCATGATAGAATCGTACTCCTCTACCATTGCATCAACCCATACCAGTTGTTGCACTGCCTCCTTAAAAGAAGAAGGTTCGGTCACTACACACTCCCCAACCAGGGCCATGTAGCCAGTGTATCTCGCGGGAGATCTCCTCCATCTGCGATGAGAGCATGGCTACCCCACATTCTCTCTCACATCCTGCATCAATCTGTCAGCTTCCCGTGAGCGTTTCCGCCCACTCTGGAAGGCACTCCAAGAGTGGTGGTCTCCACTACTGGACCCTTTTCATGTGGCTGATCCACATCATTAGAAGGCTCTTCCTCCTTTGGAACTAAAAGTTCCTCATTACCATGCAACTTGAGCTCTTTCTCAAGTGACACTCACATGGCTCTCTGCTCGTCGAACTTCAGATCCCTATGCACTACGGTCCTCTGACTGGCAGGTAGAAACACACGATAATTGTGGGGTGTAACTATGTACCCCACAAGTATCCCCATCTCAGCTGTTGGGTCTAGCTTCTTTCGAGCATCTTTGGTCACATGACAGAAAACTAGTGATCCAAAGATGCGGAGGTGACTCACATATGGTCGCTTCCCTAAAAAAGCCTCCATAGGTGTCTTCATCCCCAAAACACGATGAGGACTTCTATTCTGAAGGTACACTGTTGTATTGCATGCCTCCACTCATATATGAAGTGGTAGGCCTTGGTCATGCAACATCACTCGAGCTACTCCCACAATAGATTTATTCTTCCTTTCAGCCACCCCATTTTGTTGTGAGTTATGGGGCGCTGTCAGTTCTCGTTTAATTCCTTTTGCTGCACATAAGTCTTTAAACTGCTGGGAAATATTCTCCACCATTGTCTCTACGCAAGGATTTTACTTTCTTCCCAGATTCTTTCTCTGCCGAGGCTTTAAACTCACAAAACCTCAAGAAGGTCTGATCCTTCTTCTGCATAAAGTAGATCCAAAATCTACGAGAAAAATCATCAATGAAAATAACATAGTACCTTTGCTTAGCGGTGGAGGCTGTAGAGAATGGTCCACATACATCTAAGTGAACTCACTCTAGGATTTCTTCAGCTCTACTATCCCGATCCTAAAAGGAAGCTTTCACATACTTACCTAGGGTGCATCCTTTGCATGTGTCTATTTTCTCCAGTTTTCCCTTGGGTAAGCCGGTAGAAATTTGTTGCATGATCTTTAAGGCCCCATGATGCAAGTGGCCCAGTCTCATATGCCATAGCTCGCTTACATCTTGGCTTTGCACCACCTCTACTTTGGAACTTAGTGCAACATAGTCATCTACCTCCAACTTGTAGAGATTATTTACTCGAATTCCTATTCGCTTGGTCTGTTCGGTGTCGATATGCCTCAGGAACACTTTTCCTTTACTAAAGACTACATCATAGCCTTTATCTTATAGCATAGCAATAGACACAAGATTATTTTTCAAACCTTGTACATACTTAACAACAGATAGGGTGAGAGGAGCACCATGCTCCCTCTGAAACATGACTGTACCTTCACCGGAGACACAATATTTTCCATCGTTGCCCATCTCGATCCGCATCTGGAGATCCTTATCCTCCAATGTACTAAAAATATTCTTGTCACCCGACATGTGGAAAGAAGCTCCTCTATCTAGGTACCAAACACATCCCACCATGGATGAAACCATGCATGCGATAAGCGAGAAATCCAGCTCAAATTGTGAAGCTAGTGCATCACCATCAGATCCCTTTGAGGAACTCTTCTTGGATTTATTTTGTGGGTAATGCATAGCATAGTGGCCCACTTCATGACAGTGAAAGCATCGTACCTTCGACTTGTCAACCTTCTTCCCACCATGAGAAGATTTGGATTGGGATGTCTTCCCTTTCCCTTTCTTAGCTTTACTCGCTAAAGCTAGATTTTCTTCATCATCTTGTTTTGATGAAGATCCATCCTTGGTGCTCCGCCTTGTCTCCTCCTACATTAGGTCTGACCAAAGTCATTCCCAATATAGAAATTTCTCTCTTCCATTAACTGAGTCCTGGTAGCTATGCCAGCTCTTAGGAAGACCGAGGAGTGCTAGACTCACCATGTCGTCATCAGCAGTCACGACCCCTACACTTGTAAGCTCATCCCTGCAGGTGGTGAGCTTGTTCAAGAATGTAGAGATTGTGTCACCCTTTTTCGCACTTGATCTTTCGAAGTTTGTCCTTCAGCACCAGCTTCCTCTAATCGCTACTATTCTGATAAAGATCTTTCAATGTTTTCCACATCAAAAACGGAGTCTCCTTCTCATGGAGGCTCGAGACTATGTGATCTCGAACTTCCTCCAGGAGGATTCTCCTTGCTCTAGCCACACACTTTTTTGATTCTGCCAATTGAGTAGCATCGGTCGGCTTTTGGACTTCTTGATCAATGAAGTCCTTGAGACCGTTATCTTCCAATTTTGCCTCCATGCAATCCTTCCGTGCTATATAATTCGAACTACCATCAAGGGCATATTCGAGTCTTAAGCCACTGAATGCCATCAGTGAAATAGATGTGATAAGAACTCAATTCAATATTCAGAAACCAAAATTCGTACTTCTCCTGCTTGTATATCGTTCTTCCTTGATCACCTTTTCTCTGATACCATGTAGAATTTTCACCTTTAGATCAACGTAATATATGCAATTTCCTAAAGCATTAATATTTGATCTACTTCTACCATAAACTTTGTGGAAGCTTAAACAAATATGAGCATCATCAAGCATGAACACATATAACTGAGAATGAGAAGTAGTTAACCATAACACAGAAGATATATCACTGGGGAAAGCACCAGCCTAAAACCCCAACTCTGTATTATCATACAAGTGGAAATCTTGTTCAAGTTACAAAAAGAATTAGCTCTCAAGCTATCATGATCTCTCTGCACTCAAACAATACAGCTCACAGACTGAATAGACATAGAATATATCTTTCTCAAGCCCTCCAAGCCTCATATTTCCTTGCGCGGTTTTGATTGGGGTCCAAAGATATCACATGTGTGAATTGGCCTCATCACACTCACTGTAACCTCAAGTCCAACTGCATAATCCATAAGGAATAATATTCCTTCTGCATGCAAGGAATATTCATCAAGGAATATCCTAGCAACTGATAGTACATTGTCCCTCCATCTGATCTCAACTAGGTATCTGACTAAACTGACATGCATGAGTTATCCATGAGTGAATCTTCAGTTATCTGAATTACAGTAGTTACATGCATGCAAGCATTAACTAACTGAACTCTCATTAATTTAACAAACTGTTAAATTAATCTAATTGGACTTGACTAAGTTAAACTAAGTCAACTAATTACAAATCAATATTACAACTCATCCTTATCTCTTTAACTAAAGGTTAAATTCCTCAATCAAAGGAGAAACTGTTGCATGTCTTCACATAGACTTCAAGTTTGATTTTCCTTAACTAATTAACTCAAGATGAATTAATTAATTTATTTTCAAACAGTTGTTAAGTTCAAATTCGAATTTTACTTCCTATTTTTAGTCCAAGGACTGAATAAAATAGGAATCCATCATGAACTGCTAAAAATAAAATGTTATTTTTAGCACTTCCATTTTTCATTCCCTATTGCCCAATCCAGCACTGGTACGCAAACTGTTATTTTTAGCTCTTCTATTTTTAGCATTTCTTGTTGCCATTTTCAATAGAAACCCCTGGGTTGAAAATTAAATGATAGGTAATTAATTTGCCTCAACATTTTGGCAACGTTGCCGGGGAAGTGTGCAAAGGAACTAGCTTTCAGTCTAGAGTTCATTTTCCAGTTTTTTCCTAGATACATGATTAAAGCATGTAGATGCATAAACCATTTAGCTGCATAATATATATATATATATATTAATATATATATATATATATAATATATACACTAACCATTTATGAACAAAGGATTGAGAATGCAGATTAAACATTCGTTGGACCACAAGGACTACATTGAGGAATGGTATCGAAATGCAATTGTGCCATGACATTCATTTGTTCAAGATATCTTTGTGGCAAATCTAAAGGTTAAAATGATTTTCATGTCCTCATGCACAATTAGGTACATTTTTCCAATTTGGATATGAATGTTCTAGAAAGTCTAATCCGTAAATGGCTCCATTGGAAACATTCATATGCTTAAAAAAAATAAAAAATAAAAAATTTCAAGTAGGATAAAATAGGGAAATAAAATCAAGCTTGATTGCATTTTTATTTAATTTTAAATTGTATTTATTTTCTTGCATTATAATAATTTGAAACACACATTAACAAAAAAAAATAAAAAAAATCAATGAAGTGTTTCTATATATATATATTAGATTTGTTTAAATAAACAAATCTCTTTGTGTGTGTATAGACACACACACACACACACACACACACAAAGTGATTTGTTTATTTAAACAAATTTGAAATAAAATTAAAAATTAATAAAGCACATATGATAAAACAAATTGTCAAGACAACAAATTGATGCAAACATTATGTGTGGCTTTGAAAAAACGAAGGTTGAGAAACAGTACGGAAGCATTAGGTCGAAGCTTCCACGGTTGGGCTTTGACATTTAACCTACGAATAAAACATATATCATTGAGATCTCAGGCTTGCTGATTGATATACTCTGCATGTCAGTGTAATCATCTAGCTTTATGTAGTTCAACTTCTACTTGCAATTCAATATTTATTTGCACCAAATATTTGTTTTCAAATCCGATCTCGATCTTTGCATAAAACAATAACAATGCTTTTGTTATAATTTTCTAGATTGTGGTTCAACTAATGGATCGTGTGAGGTGAATTCAATGAACCATTGTTGTTTCTTGAAAGGAGTCAAATCATTGAAAATATCACAATCCTGTATATGGAGCTATGATTCGTTTATGGAATTTGGCAATCAACTTAAGATCTGCAAGATCTTCCACATTGAAACCTTCCAACATCGAATGGTGAAAAATATGCATACGCATTGTAGCATGGGCCACGTAATAAGTCCAAATCTCCAGATCTAGCAATCAATCTAGAAACAATCAATTTTTGTTAACTGAAGCACAGGAAATGTGAAGCAGTTTTGACTCGCCATTTTAAGACATGTTTTATGACCAATTGGAAGCAAATTTCAAAAATCTAAAATGTGGGTTTTCTTCAGAACCAGAACGAGGTCAATTATATTACCCAAGAGAAATTCTCTCAAATTCATAACCATTTGAGAGAATTTTGGTGTTCTTTGGAACCTTATTTGCCAGATTACGTGAAAAACAGATTTAGAATTTAATACACAGACAGTTGCGGCCATCATGGAAGGAGAAGATCTGGTTTTCCTGGTTTACAAGAGGTGGATCCACCATGGAGATTGAACTTGTAATGAACACTGTGAAGGTTATAGTTTTCCTCACTATTCCCATTAATCCTTCCTCTGATGACATCTCACTACAAATGGAATACCTTTGGAGCTTCAAGGCTTTTTTTTCCTACAATTATGCAATTGTTGTCATTGTTTCTCTTTTAGAAGAACGAATGGAACACTTAGAATGTGGATCTTTTACAGAGGATGATTGGAAGTGTTGGAAATAATACTGAGAGGGGGGGGGGGGGGAGTGAATCAATATTATCAAATCAGATACTTTTCATTTTTCATACTCAGATGTATATACGTGGCTTTAGTTCAGTATATCTGCGTATATATGCGACTGTGTTAAATGCAACCAGCGTACATGCAATAATCTTATGATTCAGTTAGCTTATCTTCAGTAAATGCATCAAAACATTATTAATCTTATTAACAGTAATCAGGTGTAGTAAAAAAGTACAGATCATCACACATAAGAAGCACACATGAACACCAAGATATAAGGTGGAAACCCAATGTGGGTGAAGACCACCTGCTGCAATTCGTCTCTTTCTTACTTTAATAAGAAACTTCTTTTACAATGTACTGGTGCAGTCCTTTACCAGTACGCAGGCTGCAACATGCAGAGAGCTACAACCCTCTCTCGTTTTCCAGCTTCTCCTGGAAGGGAGCTACAACCCCCTTAGCTCTTTGCACTAGCCAAGATACTAGTACGTAGGTGTTGGCCTACAGAAGGCTACAACCTTCTCTTTCTTCCAGGGACCACGTTTCATAAATTTTCAAACTGGATCCATAAGTACAAAACAGTCACTGCTGCAATACAATCATCAACTTATACTTGCATCATAAATCTATAAATCACCCAATACTGAATCACTGAAACCCTGTCATCAAAACACAGAACACAAACCAAAGCCCAGAACTCTGCAGCAACCACTAGAACAACAACAACCTGAAACACCAAATCTCATAATTCATACGCTACTTGACTATATCAAAGCCGCGTGTATACGCGCTTTCACCAGAGACAACCCGCGTACAGATCTAAAGATAATTACTTATACCTTCTCTGTCATATCCAACCCAAGCCAAGCAGCACAAACCGATAACGAGCAATACTAGATCTTCCCACTTCGTGAGACATCCGTTCCTTGCTCTCTCCTTTTGCCTAATGATCTTCTCGTTATATAGGTTAGGATTTTCTCAATACCATGGTCCAAAACCATGTAGAAACAATACCTTGGACCCAATACCTGGGGTCGTCATTTCGAACCAAATACCATGGACCAATACCAAAATACCATGGACCAAATACCACAGACCAAAACCATGTACACGCTTTTCCTTCTATGAACCTGTGTGTATACGTATACGTGCCTTTTTCTCAGATAACCCATGTATATACGTGCTTTCATCAAGTCTAACCTGCGTATACCTTTCTTTTGACCTACTGCACTGGATTTGCCATCTGATTAAGTTGTCATCACCTATATCAAACCTTTGAGTGAGTTGCCATCAAGGACAACACCTGAATCATAATGCCAACGATCTCCCCCTTTGGACTTGATGGAAACCACCACACCAAGTCACTCTCCCCCTTTGACATCAAGGGCAAAGGGCGGACCAAGATATTCTCTTCCTTGGTATACCTTCTGCTGTCCATACTCCCCTTGAGTACATGCTGAAGTTTCTGATTAAGCTCCCCTTTGTATATGCCAAGTTGTATGAATCCATCCATGCTCCCCCTGAGCAGATGCAAGTTCTAAGACCAGAAATTCATTCAAGATCATGACTATCATTCATCATATATGATCTGCACCATAAGCATCAACATCTAAACCTGCAATACCATTCCTTTGATCAAACAGCAAGATGTATCATTTAGGTTCATAGACTTTATCAACAACTCCTAACCATAATGCCAACAATGCATTATTTGAAGTATATGCTCCCCCTGAGCCTATGCCAACCATTTCTTATCATGACCAAACCATTTCTTGGGTCTGTTCTGCTGCCCTTTCTTCTGATCTCCATATACGCGACTCTGCAGCCTGTAACTCGCGTATATACGCGACTTATTTTCATTATATCAGCGTATGAAAGATGGAATACTGAATTTCTTCACTTTCAGTATCCCCTGTGTCTGTTATGTCAGCTAACTAAGTTATGTCACACCTTTCTGTCTTTAATTCTGTCTTCTGAAACTGTGATGATGTATGGTCCTCTTGTCTTGAATTTTGAAAATTGCTCCTGCATTCCCTTGCTTTATGTCCAAGTTTGTTGCATGTATAACATCTTACATATTTCATGTTCCTTCTATTGCAATCAATTGCTTTGTGTCCATATGCATTGCAGGCAAAGAAATATCCTATGAAATACCTGCGATGTGATGATTTTTTGTGATGGTCTTGAACCATTCTACTTCTACATCTAGTTGCAACATGTCCAAGATTATGACATACATAACATTCAACATTATTCAGTGGAGGAAATAATCATCTATCACTTTCATAGTTAGGAGCAAGGGATTTTCTTTGAGGAATTTCTTTCCTTGGTTGTTCCTTGTTGAGCATTTCAGATTTCTTATTCGAGTTTCTTGCTTCACCTTGTGAGCTAGATTCACCTTCAACAGATTCATAGAAGCCAAGACCAGTTTTGATAATACAGGATATTTGACTACCAAGAATGTCATCCAGAATCTTAGTACTATCTTGAAATTGCAACAATTTAACCTTTTCTTCTAATTTACCTTTTAAGATATTTACCTCAACCTGATGTTGTTCTTCCTTTTCCAGATGCTGTTTCCTTAGGTCTTCTTCAGATTTTCTTCCTTCTTCCACTTGTTGCTTTAATTTGATCACTTCATGTTCTTGTTCTTCAAGAGCTTCTCTGTTTTTCTCCTTTGATTTTTCAAGATCTTCTTTTAGAGAGAAGATCTTTGATTCAAGACTCTGAATTGTTATGCTCTGATCTTTTACTATATCCTGCAATTTCTCCCTTACCCTGGTTACTGTCTCCAATTGTTCGTTTAATTTGGTAACTTCTTTAGTTTCTGCATTCTTCTTATCATATGCCATGAGACTTCTAATGTATTCACTACCATTGAATGAGTCATTACTTTTAACATGGGTATAATAGCTTCTATTACCTTCTTCAGACATATTTCCTTTGTTATGAGGGCATCTATCAGCATAGTGACCAACTCTACCACATGAAAAGCATTTGAAAGGTAGCTTACCTTTGAATCGTCCAGTTCCCCGTTCAAGATTCTTGACAGAATTTACCTCATCTTCTTCCTCTGACATGTATCCTGATGCTTCGAATGCGGCTTCTGATGGTCCCTCTTTTCGCATCTCAAAAGCAGTTAAGATTCCGTGAAGCTGTGACATGGTGATTTTATGCAGATTCTCCTTTTCTTCTATGGCACACACTTTGGAATCAAATTTAGCAGATAGGGATCTCAAAACCTTTTCAAATAAGACAACTTCCTTAAATTCTTCACCCAAATTCCTCATACAATTTACAATCTCATCCATATGTAGGAAGTAAGTAGTTATGCTTTCATTACTATGCATCTTAAGATTTTCATACCGGATTCTGAGAGTTTGAAGCTTTTCTCTTTTTACCTGTTCATCTCCTTCGTAGCTTAGAATGATTTTGTCCCACATTTCCTTAGCTGATTTCAAATGCATGACCTTCATAAATTCTGATTGTGTCAAACTTCCCAATAAGACAGTAACATCTTTGGCATTGAGCTCATATTTCTTTCTCTCTGCGGCATCTGTAGGAATTGCTGATGGGAATTTGTATCCTCCTTCTACGATTCCCCAAACTTCTGCTCCAAGTGATTGTAGATATGTTGTGGTTCTTATCTTCCAGTGGGTAAAGTTGTTCCCGTCAAAGATTGGTGGCCTGATATGTGCCTCTCTTTCTGGATTAGCCATTCTGATGGATCTTTTCTTTCAAGTGATCAAGGTTCTTCAAAAGAACCTGCTCTGATACCAATTGTTGGAAATAAAACTAAGAGGGGAGGGTGAATCAGTATTATCAAATCATATAATTTTCATTTTTCATACTCAGAAGTATATACGTGGCTTCAGTTCAGTATATCCGCGTATATACGCGACTGTGTTAAATGCAACCAACGTACATGCAGTAATCTTATGATTCAGTTAGCTTATCTTCAGTAAATGCATCAGAACATTATTAACCTTATTAACAGTAATCAGGTGTAGTAAAATAGTACAGATCATCACACATAAGAAGCATACATAAACACCATGATATAAGGTGGAAACCCAATGTGGGTGAAAACCACCTGCGGCAATTCGCTCTTTCTTCCTTTAAGAAGAAACTCTTTTAAAATGTATGGTGCAGTCTTTACCAGACGCAGGCTGCAACCTGCAGAGAGCTCACCCTCTCTCGTTTTCCAGCTTCTCCTGGAGGATACAACCCCCTAGCTCTTGCACAGCCAAGAACTAGTACGTAGGTGCTGGCCTACAGAAGGCTAAAACCTTCTCTTTCTTCCAGGGACCACGTTTCATAAATTTTCAGACTGGATCCATAAGTACAAAACAATCACTGCTGCAATACAATCATCAACTTATACTTGCATCATAAATCTCTAAATCACCCAATACTGAATCATTGAAACCCTATCATCAAAACACAGAACACAAACCAGAGCCCAAAACTCTGCAACAACCACTAGAATCAACAGCAACCTGAAACACCAAATCTCATAATGCATATGCTACTTGACTATATCAAAACCGCGTGTATATGCGCTTTCACCAGAGACAACCTGCGTACAGATCTAAAGATAATTACTTATACCTTCGCTGTCATATCCAACTCGAGCCAAGCAACACAAACCGATAACGAGCAATACTAGATCTTCCCACTTCGTCAGACATCCGTTCCTTGCTCTCTCCTTTTGCCTAATGATCTTCTCCTTATATAGGTTAGGCTTTTCTCAATACCATGGTCCAAAACCATGTAGAAACAATACCTTGGACCCAATACCTTGGGTCGTCATTTCGAACCAAATACCATGGACCAATACCAAGATACCATGGACCAAATACCACGGACCAAAACCATGTACGCGCTCTTCCTTCTGTGAACCTGTGTGTATACGTATACACGCCTTTTTCTCAGATAACCCACGTATATATGCGCTTTCATCAAGTCTAACCCGCGTATACCTTTCTTTTGACCTACTGCACTGGATCTTCCATTTGATTAAGTTGTCATCACCTGTATCAAACCTCTGAGTGAGTTGCCATCAAGGACAACACCTGAATCATAATGCCAATATGAAGGTCATCCAATTAGTGCTCACCCTATTTTGTAACCTTTTAGCTATTCAGGATCCTCACCACAGTAGATGATAGGCATATCTAATTCTCAATTCCATTTTTAAGGGGTGTTTTTTTGGAGCATTTGTTTCATGAAAATCTCATAGACCTTCTTTTAACACTGACTCAACATTTCGCTAGCTCACATGGTTTCATTAAGCAAGATAATTTACTTTTAATTGAGATTTTCCATTCAGCGGCCTGACCTAGTAGCTACCGTGCAACAGAAAGTTCTTAAGAGTGATAATAAATCACATCCATTATTAGGAGCTCTACGGTCAATGATGGAAGAGGAAGAAGAGTAGAGAATACTTTTGTGCCTAAGAAATTTGCCCCATCATTCACAATTTTGTGGAAAATTTGTCAGGCTTGCTACAGATGGTTCAAAGAGGATTGTGAAGAGGAAACCATTTACTACTCCTGCTGAGAGTATACTTAAAACATGTCAGATCAAGCGAGGTCCTATAAAGCGGATTTCATGTGATACTAGTAGTCCAGTGTCATCCAAAAACAACGTTCTGGGACTCCTCAACCATTTTGTAGATCAATTTCTGGACTTTGGATATAATGTGTTGATGCAGTCCGTGAGGAAGGACATCAGAAAAGAGCATCCTTCCATATAAACCAGTGATATCATTGTATTTTTTTGAAGTTGTTCATTTTTTCTTCTTTCACAGATATCCATGCATCAATGCAAGGACAAGATATAGTGATAAGACAAAGAAACAACAAGACTACAACATCAATATCTGAAGGTAATAAATTTGTGGAAATTTCTCTGTTAAAAAAAAAAATACTTTGCTTATTTAATAAAATATGTTTACTGCATTTTCCAATAAATAATCAATAAAACAAGTAGGTTATTTGCTAATTTTTTTGGAGGAGATACTAATTAATTTGAATATTGGATTGATTATTTATTCATAACAAAAATACATAGCTATGTGTATTTATCTGTCTATTTAGGGTTTTAGCTATAGAAACTACAGAATTATACAGTTGAACAACAATTCTGCAGCTAAAAAAACAATTTTGCAGCTCTGTATTGAAATCAATGATTTATTATGTGAAATAAATTTCTAATCAAAATTCATGATCAACATTCCATCTCATATACCTACTTCATCTTTCACATCAGCATCATGTTCCCATGCCACACTTACGAATGACAATTTTCATTGTTTCACAAAAATTTCAAATAAGCATAACTTTCTCATACGACATCAATTTTCGACGATTCGAACATTCATGGAAAGATCTCGATGAGATATCAATGATGAGAAATCTTTCATCAAAATCTGAAATAGTAAAAGAATGAAGAAATTTATGACAATACATGATAGGTAACCCGAGGCACTAGTTCCGAAATAGGTAAAAATTCATTTGATTTTCTTGCGTGAATTTGTTTTATTAGTACCATTTCTTAGTTTTTTGTGTAAATTTCATAAATAGAGGGATTGATCACCTATACCTTTTGATAACCTTACATTTCATTGCGGAAAAAGTACTAAGTTTTTGCAAGTTCTAAGAAGACAAACATATTACCATAAGCAAACAGTGTCTCTCAAAGACCTCATTTCTTTCAAAACAACATGATCAGAGCAACATCCAAGATGAAATATCCAAGCATGAGTACATGGTTTTGGATAAAGAATGTAAAATCAGATCCATCACACCATTTCAAAACCTTTCAGATATGAGTCTTACCATTTCATTCCTACTTATTTAGTCAATAAAATATTCATCTAATTTTCCTTCACAATCATTTTCCAGCCTCGCTTTCACTAACTTGTAACTCAAAAATAAAACCATTCAGCTCCCCTAAAAAGATGATTCATTCCATTTTCCTTTTTTTTTGTCAAATAAACTTTGATCCATTGCAAAAATTTTCATCCATAGTCCTTCAAAATTATTGTTTATGCTCACGTTAGATGATGGAGGATTCATAATGCCTCTCTTCTAACAAGTCTTGGCCTATCAACATCAACACATTATCTAGGTTCAGGGCTAGAATCCTTATTAGTACCTTGAGGCTTGTATGCATCAATGACAAGTGCTTTCGCCAACAATCATGGGAATACATCAATGTACCTTGATTGTTGGATCTTGCAAGTGGCTTGACATCATCTCATCTATTCGCACTTTTCAAGATATACTTAGGTATCTTGGCACTCTTTGACATTAATGGTGAGTTTGCCTCGCATTGGTTAACGACATTCATCAATTGTCGGTAATCCAATGACTTCTCTTCATGCTCAACAACAACACATTTATTCACATGAATATAATTGTACCATCGGGTTTTGTAGTGGGTGAAAACTATATCTTTTTATCATTTTGCAGCAGATGCAATAGATTTAGCAGCAAAATAAAGAATCCACTTTCATCACCTCATCTACCATTTATGCAATAAAGAAGCAGATGAAATTCTACATTCTATTCCATGATCCAACAACAACTACAACTTCTCTACATATGCACAGTTTTTCCACTTCCTAGGTAAGTAAAGGTATGTTCTTTTCTAGCTTTTAATCATAGAATTCCCTGAATACTGGAATTATAATTTTTGGAAAATACTTCAGCATATTTCCTTTCTCATTAAAAAAAAAAAAAAACCGCAAACACCATTAGTTGGGGGAGGGAAGGGACATCCATTTATGATCACTCTTCCATTTCACTTCATTTCATCCTAAAATACTTGTCTTAATCATTATGATTTCATTATGGTTCAAAAGTTATGTGATTTTCAAATAAATGCCTAAATCATGAGCATATTATATGGTTGATTTAAAGATGCATTCTTAAATATGTTCAATGAATCTTTCTGCAACAAAAAGAAACAGGGTATTCATACACAAGAACCAATACCAATTAAGATTTGGTTGTCACACAAGAACCAACCAAACATGTTGCAACTCAATGTATGACAATGACTACTTTGCAAAAAGAAATGAAATTTTCAAATGCAAAGTTTAAAGACAATTCAAAAGCAAATCATGATTAAGGAATGCAGTAGACTGCATGAGGACATGCAACAACGTCATTTGGGGGGTATGTAGAGTCTCCAAAATGTCTTCAAATATCATCCACTTTCACCTTTATTGCCACCATTTCACTCAGATGTTGCAACTCCATAGCCATACAATATTTAATTAACCTCCGTTTTCATGATTACATGGGGTTATCTTTCTGTTTTCCAAAAGCTAATGATTTCTAGTATTTTAAGTGAATTTATGGTTAAGACTTAGAAAAATGACATATACTTGCTAATTAAAAGTGGCTTGAGTTTCATGACATGTGTAGGTCATTTGGAAGCTTCCAAGGCACCCTTATGTCTCCTCCAATGCTCAAATTCGAATTCCCTTCAAGATATGGAAGGATATTTGGATAAAGGTCAAAGAGGATATGTGTCTCATCATTACCTATTTGAGTTGTAAATCTATGAGATTGTGTGTCTCATCATTACCTATTTGAACTGTAACTCTATGAAATTTTCTAGGGATCTATGGAGAGAATAATTTACCTCCTTTAATGAGGTAGCTTCTTATGCTTTTGTATAAATAGGAGAGCCTCCTCCTTTTAAAGGCATGTATAAAGTTGGAGATACTTGGGTGTACAAGTTAAGATTACTCATGTTTGAATGGAATTTAGATTTAGCACCATGCTCATGAGTGATGTTCACCTCTTTCTGGTAATGCTTGCATTGGGAGCCTCTCAACTTGCCATCTCTCATACTTTTGGATTTGCCACCTATAATGTGTGAGATTTATTATTTTTCATAGATTAAGATTTATTGCTCATAGATTAAGATTATTGCCTTTCATAATATTTCCTGTGTGAGTAGGTTAAAGTGTGATGTTTATTTATTTCATATATTTCTCCCCGGTAAGGTAATAATGATTTTTTTTTTTTTTTTTTTTTTTTTTTTTTTTTTTTTTTTTCATTTCATGTCATGTGGTTTTCATTATTTAATTCACAGGATCCTGATTTGATAATGCACACATGATCCCTTAGAGTAGATTTCATTTCATGCAATTTCAATTCCTACAAGAGTGGCAGATTAAGATTTCATTCCTGCAAGTGTGGTAGATTAAGATTTCAATTCCTGCAAGTGTGGTAGATTAAGATTTCAATTCCTGCAAGTGTGGTAGATTAAGATTTCAATTTCTTGCGCTATACTATAATTGTACTATACTTTCTTTTGAATTTATTGTTGAATTATAATAGGTGAATTTGGTTTGTCATTATTTGGTTTCGTAGTTAGATTGATTTAAATTGAAAGTTAATTTCTAGCATATACATTCCACGCATGCTTCACAAGTTTTATGAAACCCCCAGGTTGACAATTAAATGATAGGTAATTCATTTGCCTCAACAATATCTCGAAGAGGCTAAATTGAGAATCCATGTCCCTCATTTTTTGAAATTTGATGTTATACACTAATATTTATGATAGATTCTTTTTTTTTTTATCATACCCTAAATGGATGGTTATATTATTGTTGATATTTCATATAATCGAAGTTTTTGTTCTATTATAGAACCATTGGAATATTATTCCTCTGTTTTTTTTGCAATAACAAGTTTCAAAATATTTAGTGAATTCTATAAAATATTTTATATCTTTTCTTTTTTCTTCTATCACCACAATTAATCTACTTAGTCATCTTCCTTAGTTGGAAGGTATCCTTTTGATTAGAAATTTGACAGGCGCTTTCCTACAATCTATAAAGTAGGGGCATATTTGAATCAAACCTATATTTTAAAGCATATTACTAGTGCCTTTGCATAGTTTTGTAGCCAAAAACTATCTTAAGGGAACAACAATACATAGCATTATATATATCCACATTTATGGTGGTGGAAGCTTAAGACCCCCTATAGGAAAGTGGGTTGTTTCTCATATGCTAGTTGGGATTGCAGACCTCTCACCATCACCCCCACTGATATCACATGCCATAAAAGTGGCTACAATTTGGCAGTTAGAACTACTGATTTCCTCCTCATCTCATATGCTAAATTTTTTTCTCCTACAATAGATACTCCCATTAAAGCTACATCAAACCATTTCCATAAATATGCTAGCTTTATTTGAAGTGCCATGATTATATTTCTTTCCTCTACGAAAGGGCTCTCAACACATCTCACCACATAAGGCCCCACTTAGGTGGTCATGATATCCCACCAACCACCCCATCAAATCCACCTTCACAAGAATTGAACACAACACTGATGAAGGCCTCAACTCTATTGCAGAAACCCTCTCAACCAACCCTTACCTCTTGGGCTCGATATATACAGGTCATGACAATAAGCATGTTAATCTTACACCATTATATAATACACAAATAAACACAAGTTAAATAGAAATTACATGATTCACTAAGTGAACTCCACTACTTTCTAGGAGGGTGGACCATATTAGGATCTCCCTAGAAATTCCTCTTGGCATATGGACTATGTAGCACCTCTTTTGGCATCCTCCATTGGTGCTCCAAGAACTCTCAAGTAAAAATAGTCCTTGCACTAATTAACACAATAACTTCACCTTTTTGATGCATCCTTGGATCTCATAGGCCCCCAAAATGGATATCTAAACAATATCATAGGTATACCACTCACTAATATAATATATAGAATAATATGGACCTAAATTCAAATTCATCTCCATCAAGAAGGAATTGGGTGAATTTAAATGCTATGGCCTCTCTAATAACAAATACCCATTCAAATAAACAACCACAAAGCACCCACTCAACCACCTACATTTGATCCACTATGATCTGATGACCTCTCACTAAGCCATAAATTCATTCTACCATGGTAGAAACTTCTCAGGTCACTAGGAAACTAATGATCGACATGTACATGGAGCCTCCCTTCCAACCATTT
This sequence comes from Pinus taeda, assembly GCA_000404065.3. Taxonomy (NCBI): domain Eukaryota; kingdom Viridiplantae; phylum Streptophyta; class Pinopsida; order Pinales; family Pinaceae; genus Pinus; species Pinus taeda. The sequence goes on along the minus strand of APFE030253189.1, from coordinate 56,091 downwards.
GGACCTATATAGTATTAGGTAACTAGTTGATCCCTTGATCTACCTAAGTCTAACTTTGGACGATGCATCCAAGTCTAACCTAAGTCTAACCTCTCACTTCACCTTTTTTATGCATCCTTGGCTCAGAGGCCCTCAAAATGGACATGTAGGCAATATCATAGGTAGATGACTCACTAGTATAATATATAGAATAATATGGACCTAGATGCAAATTCCTCTCCATTTGGGACAAGGAATTGGATGAAATGTAATGCTATGAACTCTCTCATAAAAATACCCATGCAAATAAATGACCACAAAGCACCTACTCAACCACCTACATTTGATACCCTATGATTCGGTGACCTCTCACTAATCCAAAAATTCATGCTAGCATGGTAGAAAATTCTCAGGTCACCGGGTTGCTAATGACCGGCATATACATGGAGCATCCCTCCCACCAGGTAACAAGTTGATCCACTAATCTACCTAAGTTTGACTTTGGATGATGCATCCAAGTCTAACCTAAGTCTAACCTATCAATTCACCTTTTTGATGCATCCTTGCCTCTCATATGCCCTCAAAATGGACATCTAAACAAGATCATGGGTATACCACTCATTAATATAATATATAGAATAATATGGACCTAGATGAAAATTCCACTCCATTTGGGACAAGGAACTGGGTGAATTGTAATGTTATGGCCTATTTCATAAAAAATACCCATGCAAATAAATGACCACAAAGCACCTACTCAACCACCTACATTTGATCCCCTATAATCTTATGACCTCTCACTAAGCCATAAATTCATGCTACCATGGTAGCAACTTCTTAGGTCACCAAGTCGCTAATGACTGGCATATACATAGAGCCTCCATCGCAACCTTTTGGACATATATAGTACTAAGTAACTAGTTGATCCACTGATATACCTAAGTCTAACTTTGGATGATGCGTCCAAGTCTAACCTAATTCTAACCTCTCAGTTCGCCTTTTTGATGCATCCTTCACTCTTAGAGTCCCTCAAAATGGACATCTAAACAAGATTGTAGGTATACCACTCACTAATATAATATATAGAATAATATGGATCTAGATGCAAATTAGTCTCCATCTAGGACAAGGATCTAGGTGAATTGTAATGCTATGATCTCTCTCTCATAAGAAATATTGTGCAATAAAATAACCACAAATCACCTACTCAACCACCTACATTTTATCCCCTATGATCCGATGACCTCTCACTAAGCCATAAATGCATGCTACTATGGTAGCAACTTCTCAGGTTGCCATGTCGCTAATGACTGACATATACATAGAGCCTTCCTCCCAACCATTTGCACCTATATAGTATTAGGTAACTAGTTGATCCACTAATCTACCTAAGTCTAACTTTAGATGATGCATCCAAGTCTAACCTAAGTCTAACCTCTCACTTCATCTTTTTGATGCATCCTTGGCTCTCATAGGCCCTCAAAATGGACATCTAAACAAGATCGTAGGTAGACCACTTACTAATATAATATACAAAATGATGGGCCTAGATGCAAATTCCTCTCCATCTGAGACAAGGAACTGGGTGAGTTTTAATGTTATGACCTCTCTCATAAAAAATACCCATGTAAATAAATGGCCACAAAGCACCTACTTAACCACCTACATTTGATCCCCTTTGATCCAATGACCTCTCACTAAGCCACAAATTCATTCTACCATGGTATCAACTTCTCAAGTGACTAGGTCGCTAATGACCGACATATACATGCAGCCTCCCTCCCAACCATTTGGCCCCATATAATATTAGGTAACTAGTTGATACACTGATCTACTAAGTCTAGACTTGGATGAATGGTGTCCCTCTCCCCTCGAATCGTGAACCATGTTAAGAAATGAGTACCAATCAAGGTGCTCAATAATACTGCCCACCCCTGTAATACAAATTAGTCCTCCTATAGCTTCCACATATGAAAAATTACAATAAAAAACCCCTCATTCATGCCAATTGTAGGGTACTCAAAGTACTTGAGTAACCCAAAACTTGATATCATGTTGTGTTTGATATGATTTGCACACACTTTGATGCACAAATACTCAATAAAAATCTTGCCAATAGACATACATAGCTACTTGTCTATATGAAAAACTTGCAAAGGAAACACACATGGTTTGATTAATATATAACAAAAAAATACCAACAATAGAAGGAGTTTTAAATGGTCTTTGGATGACGTCACACAGTTGTTCACATAATAGTAGTGCAAGGCTCACACCAATGTTAATGTAGTTATGAAATGCACTGATATGCATATTGGTGCCTATTCTAAGATGAGACACATTGTTACTACACATTGACCATTTTGGTGCAACATCTTTCACAATGCATCGATACTATATTGTCCCACTAGATTCATTAATGCTAATGTAGTCATTAAATGCATTGATATGCACACTGGTACCTCTTCTATGAGAATATGCACTGTTAATGTACACTGGACATTTCAAGGATTTGTGTTTTATAATGCATTAGTGAAATGATGCATCCCACAAGATGCATCATTGCTAATGTAGTGATGAAACACACTAATATGCACATCAATTTCTCTTCTAAGATGACACACACTACTAATTCATTTTTCCATTTTGGTGTGTTTTGTTTTGTGATGCATCAATAACAGGGAATCCCACCAAATGCATTGCTCAAAGTGCTTCCTAGAAGTTCATAGAACACATTGTTGAGTCCATTGCAAGTAGAGCCCATTATGTGCATCATAAAATTAAAAAAAAAAATGTAAAATGGGCCAAATTTAATCCTAGTTGCAAATTTTAAAATACTGAAATTGAAAATAAGGAGGCAATAAACAAATTGCTTGGTCTTTTCCTTCCTAAGGAGGTTTGATTCCTCCATAGATAAAAAAAGAGGTGCATTGTTTTCCAAAATTCAAAAATGTATCAAATCCACTAGCAAAGCTATTGAGTTGAGGAACAACATTGTAAATCACTAAAAAGAGGGAAAATGTAGTAGGGTGAGAATTTCTATTTATGTGAGTGGTGGAAACACAAAAGGAAATGTGATAATGAAATTTAATTTGTTATTTATTTAGTTTTCCTTGTCACAATGCACCTGAAAATAAGATGCACTAGTGTGTTATGTGGGATCAAAATGCATTGATATGATATCTAATTTTTTTAAATTAAAATATTTAAATTTTGTAAGCAAAAGACTTGAACATGTGGTGCATTATGCATATCATAACACATTGGTGCATGGTAATATTTGTAATGCACCAACTGGATATTTGGCTATATGTTAAAAGCTTGAGGTTATAGTACCATTAGGTGCACTATTAATTTTTGTACAATGTGCCGATATTGTATGCATACTGAAGAAATTATAGTTTTGAAGGCACATCAATAAAGATTTTTGTTTTTTGTTTTTAGTTAAAATTTTAATCTAATAACCATTTGTTCTAACCTGATCTAGTGCATCCCTCACATGTCCACCAATTCCCTTAACTTAGTGTGGAGCACTGATATGCATTTTATTTATCTATTTCTAAATGAAAATTATATTTTAGCATTTTATAATAAGAACAATTATTGATGCTCCTTTTATTTCAACATCGGTGCATTATGAAAAATTAGGTGCACCAATGTAAAAAACCTTCACAAAAATATCTGGCTACCTGGATCCTCTATTAATAAAGAAGGGATACATTTTTAGGGAGGTTTCGTAAAACTCCTCCAGTACAAGGTGCTATTGTTAGAGTGTTCCCACTATAGTGAACTCATGGATCTTCCCCTAGTCTAGTTCTATCACCTCTCTATATTTTCCATCTAACCCATCTTCATATACTTGAGAAAATCCCTACCAATCCCTTCCATTAGATGGAATCTCCCATGGTGGAGTTTATTTTAAAGATAATCCATTCCCCATTAAGTAGTATTTGATATAGTTAGACCCTTGATGCTTTTCTCTACAAACCTTCATTGAATAAGAACCTCCATAAGATTTTTACTGCCTTGCTTGACTAAAGACATAGAGGTTATTAATTCTCTAAACTTCAACCTCTTTTGTTCTTTCAAATTTTGACTATTTAACCAATGTAATGCCTTATGTTTGTCTCCTCCCATTCCAATAAAAACTAAAACATTTTTAATAAATCTTGTCCAAAATCCCTTTAGGAATACATGCAATAGATAATAAATTATTTGGAAGGATTTATAGAATTGTATTTACAAGAATAAGTCTTCCTCTAAGAGATAACCATCTGTGAAATCAACAAGAGCCTAGCTTAAAAATTTTAAATATTCATAACCAATATTCATACCTATAATCATTTGGATTTAGGTTGAATCCCAACTACTTTACACCTTTCTTGATGAGCCTCAATGAAAGAGGTAAGATATGTGAAATTTGAGTTTCCAGGTTGGGTCTCGAGGCATGATAAGTATATAAGATTTGCTAAAATTTATGTCCATTCCAATTGCACAATAATATGTTTCCATTATACCATTGAATTGTATCTACTCCCTAATTATTTCATGAACAAATAGTAATATATAATCTAAAAATAACAAATGTGTGAGCACCACTACATCTCCCACTTGAATACTTTGATTGTTCCTTCTCTTTTTGCTTCTACAATTAACCTACTTAAGCATTTTTTAATAAGAAAAAAGGTAAAAAGAGACGAGGGGAATCCTTGTACAAGGCCTCCTAAAGCATTGAAAAAACCTTATTACCAATGAGATATAACCTAGTACCTAGTCCTCCTTATTAATCGGTAGCAATATAGAAATCTAATTAGAGGATCCCTCAAGACCTACCCAAGACTTGTACCTTTCCACCTCCTCTACCAACCTATTTAGCATTAAAATTTTATCTAGCTTTTTAGAATTGTCTAATCATTCCCTTCAATAATTCCTCAATGTGGATACTAGTTGAACATGATAAATGTCAATTGATTTAGTAATATAGGAAAATGAATGAAATAGTTTGCAATAGGATTAAATCTATCTACTTCTCCCTAGACCTACCTTGTATCCCCGCCAACAATAAGGTTGTAAGATTTTAGATATTCTTGCACTTTGAATTGATCCCATAAGCTCCCTAATCCCCATAAGGCCCATATACTTAGGTAACATTATTGATAACCTTCCTGAAAAATTTGGTTCCACTTTTAACATGACACTTGCATGAAAGAGATGAATTGAAATTGAATTAATGCTATAATTCCAACTAGTCACTAGAAAAACTAATTGATCCTCAACAATGATGCAATATAAATTTTAAAATTTCAACGTTAGAGATAAAATTTCGATGTCTCTGGACCTAGACAAATTGTTTCTTAAAGAAGAATAACATATGGATGGTAAACATAAAACAATTTTTTATGGGCTTGTTATTTTTGGACACTTTGAACCTCTTTGATGTTCAGTAAGATAATGGTCATGTATTCACCTTCTTACGATTTTTTCCTATTCTAAAAATCACATTTACAGTCAATTGTTTCCCTTCCTAGACTTCATTGGATGATTTTAACATAGCTTTGGAGATATTTGAATTCCTTCCTAGTGAGTTTGGATTTTTTTGCTGAGGGGGATAAATCACCATTTTTATCCCCTATATCCTCCACCTCAATAATTTTTCAAAAATGGAACTAGCAATTGGAGGACAAGAGGACCTTATTATTATTCTTCCTACATGAATTAATAAACTAATCTCACCATTAAATATTTCCTTATCAGTATAAGAATGGTATGCGAACTATTGTGGCTTGGAGAATGGATGTTGAAAACCCCTAAAATCCAATGAGGGAGAAGGGCCTAATTCCTCTCCCCAAGTTTCTATACTGACAAGACTAATGGCTTGGGTCACAGGAGATGAAGGTTTGTCATAAGAGGAAGTTACTTATAATCCAAATGAGTTAACATCCCTTGATTGAGTTGAGATTTGTCTCGAACCATAGAATCCTATGGATTCGATGCTAGGGGAAGAAGTAAACCTATCTATTCATCCTCCTTGCCATGATCAATATCATTATACGATGTCTCCATATACTAGTGTTTTTTCATCTAGATTTTCTTCTTTGGAACCTAGTTTTGATTTTTGGAACCCAGATATGTTATATAACCACATGTTCACTACATGGGTTGAAATCCAGTGAGCATCACTTAAGAACCAAGATAAGAGGCCCCCAAATCCAACTTGGTGCATTTTTCTTCACAAATTAAAATAGAACCATCCTTTAATTAAAATGTGATTTTTTGACACATAACCTGCTAAAATCTCCCACATCCAACTAATGATTCAAATAGTCACTCTTAACCGTGTTTCTCATGAACCTACCCACTAAATAATTATTCTCATTAAAATATCAACTTTCTCCATCCTAATTTCATGCCCTAACCCCATTTTTATATTCTCAAAAATTACCTTGATGCAGTATAATTTATGATAGATTCAACTAGGATTGAAAATTTATGAAACTTCACAATCACCTTAGGTAGAAACTAGATCAATATTCAAGGGGAGAAACAAATGTATTGAGGAAAACAACCCAAGGCTCTCCTATGTTATTTATATCACAATATATCTAAGCTCCAGTTTCCTAGCTCCATATAGCATCATATTTATATTACGTCTTATAGACAATTATGGATGGATTTCATCCTTAAATTCATGTATACACTCCCAAACCTCCAATAACTCCTTGTGCAATCTAAAGATAGCCTATGAGCTCAATATATCACTCTCCCCATAGTTAAGGATTCCCATCTTGTGATTTATAGTTGGTTGGGGCCAAAGGGACCCCCACCTTCAAGACCTATTATTGAGTTTTGGAAACCCTACTAACACCACAAACATCCATTTCCATTCAAACATAATTTAAATATTAATATTACAAAAAATTGTCTAACAACTATTTAAACCTATTTTAAACATTAGGATTACAAAAAAATGTCTAACAACTATTTATCAATTAACACAATTTTACCAAAAACTGATTACATAGCAGGAGAAGGCTAAACATTTTACATTCTTTACCTTTCTAGTTTTCCATCACTAAAATTTGATAAGGTAATATTTGTCAAAATTGCAATTATGGATTGATGAAATTGTTGTCTTTAATACATAAATGAAGTCAACACCCTCAAATACACGCACTACAAAGAAATTATGCAATGTTAATAGTGGATATTTGCATTTCTATTGGTCCAAAATGATTCTTGTTGAATTTTTAGAAAAAATGATTACTTCCTTTCCCATTATTTTGAGAAATTAGAAAGAGGTGAATTAACAATACATTTATACTATGGCTTGCTTATACCATATGCTACGAAGGATTAATAATCATAAATTGGTAAAAATTATTAATATATAATATTTTAATTTAGTTTTTTCAAGGGAAAAATTTGTACAAAAACACAAGGGATGATACCTCACACTTGCAGATGAAAACCTACTAAACTTGTCAAAGTAGGTTAATGTGGCTAACCCAAGGAAATTTGAAATGGGCACCTACCAACATAGAACTTGTCAAATGACAAAAACATTGGTGAAAACTAATCAGGCTAACCCCTTTGGCTTTAAATGTTCCCTCAAGCACTTAAGAAAGAGTGATATTATTGGCACATTGCTAGCCCCAGTTAACAAGAGGGACATTCATTTCACAATTGGTATTTAAACCTAGGTAGAGAGGATAAAAATTTATCCTCTTACTACATAAGCTAAATCCAACACATACACACACATGAATGTATGTATATGATTCTCTCTCTCTCCCTCTCTCTCTCACATACACACATGTATGCATGTATATGATTCTCTCTCTCTCTCTCTCTCTCTCTCACAGACACACATACATACACACTCACAAACATGTATGAATGTAGGTATATGATTCACACACACACACACACACACACACACACACACACACACATATTTCAAACCTAGGTTAAATATCAAGATTTTAAAAAAATGGATATCATCTAATTTTCAATGCAAATTGAATACAAATCAATTAAATATTGGAAGAAGGCTAAGCATTCTATTTTTTTGACATTTTTCACTTTGTTGGATTTCAATGGAGCAATCTTTTTCAAAATTACAATTTTACATTGACAAAATTGTTGTTTTTAATGAATAAATTATTTTAACACCCTTGAATACCTACTGTAACCAAGTTGTGCAATATTAACATTTGATATTTGTAATCCCATCATCCTGAAATGATTCTCACTAGATTTGAGGAAAAAATGCTAATTTTTTGTCCAATTATTATGGGTAGTAAAATAAGGGCCAATTCATAACACATTTGGATTATGGATTACATATAACACATGTTATGTAGGACAAATACTTAAAACTATAAATCGACAATAATTATCTAGATAAAATATTCATTTTTTTTCCAAGGAAAACCTTATGGGGAATCCAAACAGATGATTCCTCACACTCGTGGATGAAATCTTAGTAAAGTTGTTGCTATAAAATAATGAGATTAATATGAGGGGATCCAAATTGGGCACTTCTATGCATGGAACTTGACAAATGCGTAATAACATTGGTGACAATCATTTGATCTAATCCCTTTGACTTAAAATGTTTGGAAACATGTCATCCCACCCTCAAGCTCTTAAGAAGGAGTGATATTGTTGGTACCTTGCCATCCCTAATTAACACATGATGGACATTCATCTCAAAAATATTATGTAAACTTGGTTATAGAGGATAACACTTTCACCTCTTATTTAATAAGGCCCAATTAACAATAAATAAATAAATACTTTACTTGATTATCATTTAAAAGATAATATAACAATAACCTAATTAAGGTCATAGATTCCACATATGATTAGATCCTCTTGCTTGTGTGACAAGGCACCACCTTCGAACAATTATTCACTACTCAGTCTATGGAGGCGTACATATTCTACCCCTATTTGAATTCAAACTCATGAACTTTAAGGAGGAAGCACATGTGCTCAACCATCAGGTCCACTCAGGCTATAAATAATGACAAATATAAAATAATCATAATAGTAAATTCATTGGCGTAGATAAATGTGCCTAACCCAAGGGGATTCAAAGTGGGAATTTTTTGGAATGAAACCTACCAAACCCCAATGTCATTGGAAATAATTGATTGAACTTATCCCCTAGGATTAAAATGTTTGGAAACATTTTCTCCCACCCTCAAGCACATAGGAAAGTGATTGTTTGTTCTTTACTAGCCCCAATTAACCTATAAGGGGAATTAATGTCACAAGTGATATTTTAAACTCAGGGTGGATAGGTTGACAGGGAATGCAGGATAAAGTGTTGTCTTTCTATATCCTTACATCCCTTGCAAATGATCCCAGCCTCTTATTGGTGGGGTGAGCCAGCAGTGTTGGCAGAGATTCCCTTCCTTTGCCAGTGATCCACATCCGCTAGGTGTGGTAAGCCCATCAAAGTAAACAACAACCCTCTGCAGTGATGTCCAGTGGTTGTAGTCCAGTCTAGTCCCGTGAACACCACCTCTTTTCCTCTGCCACCAGTGAAAACCACCACCACCTTATTATTTATATGAACCTTGGATCAATGACCCTTGTTTTTTACCTATGCCCGGGAGCATGCCTCATCATAACCTTATTAGGGAACCTGAGTCAAGAAGGAATAGAAGAATGTCCACCCTGGAGGCTACTAAAATCGAAATTGGATTGGAAACTCCTGCTGGTGGTTCTCGCTACGGATCTGGTTGTACTACCCAAGCTAGACCCAAATAACAATAAATAAATAAATTGCAATTGAAAAGAAACAATATGATAAAAATAATAACCTAATTAACATCATAATTTAACCATGTGTACTAAAAATGTTTTAAAATTACTATGTTTAGGCCTTGTTGTGAATAGTAACATATTTTAAAAGTCTCTCTCTCTCTCTCTCTCTCTCCTCTCTCTCTCTCTATTATATATATAATATATATATATATAAATATATATATATATTCTTCAAATCTAAGTTAAACATTAGAATTATAAAAAAATTGCTTATTAACTAATTAGTAGACAATGTAGTTTGATCAAATTGATTACACATAGGAAGAAAACTAGGCATTCTATGTTTTCAAACCTTTTTCAATTTCCCATCACTAGAATCTGATGATTCAATCTTTCTCAAAATTATGGTTTTAGATTGAGGGATTGTTGCTTTTAATGTAGAAATGAGATTAGCACCCTTGAAATCCCGTAATGCAACTGAATTATGTAATGTTGACATCTGGTATTTTTTATCCCATCGATCCAAAATGGTTATTGTTAGATATCAGATTTTTTTTTTTCCAATTTCCTTTCCCTTTATTCTGATTAGTCAGAAACGGTCAATTCATAGCATATTTATATCATTTGTTACATATAATGTGTATTATGCAATCCCAATACTTATAATATAATTTGATTACAATTCTTTAGATTCAAAATATTCAATGATTATTTTCCAAGGAAAACCTTGTGGGGAAATACAAGGGATGATCCCCCACACTCATAGATGACATCCTTGTAAAATTATTGATGCAGGCTAATACACATAACCCAAGGGGGATTCCAACTGGTCACTTCTTGGCCTGGAAGTTGCTTAATGCCCAATAACATTGGTGACAACTGATCGATATAACCCCAAGGGCTCAAAATGTTTGGAAACATCTCGTCCCACCCTCCAACACCTAAGAAAGAGTGAGATTAATGGTACCTTGCTAGCCCCAATGAACACATGAGGAACATTCATTTCACAAGTGAGATTTAAACATGGGTAGAGAGGATACCACTTTATCCTCCTACTACTCAAGCTAGATTCAATTGACAATAAATAAATAAATAAATGCTTGATTATAATATACAAAATAATAGAATAATAAACTAATAAAAGTCACAACTTTGGCATATGAGATCCCCTTTCCTGTGGGAAAAGAGACCAGCTTCGAACAATCATTTCATTACTTAGTTTGTGGAGGTGTACATACTCTACCCATCTTTGAATTTGAACTTGTGATATTTGAGGAAACACATCTACTTAACCATTAGGTCCGCTTAGGCTATAAATAATGGGAAACAATAATAATCATAATCGTAAACTCATTAGAATAGTGTTTTTAGGACTACAACAACCCCCTCATTTTATTATTTTGTTTTGTAAAAAGAAATAAATGAAAATGGGGACCCTATACTTTTTTTTTCTTTTAGCCCTTTTTCAAAATAATAAAAAACTTGAAAAAATATAGAAATAAGTTGGAAGGTCGGAGGTTAGAACACCATTTCAAATGTTTATTCTTATTTCTTGACCTCTGACCCTCCAGACTACCTCACAATTAGGGTTAGACTATTCAATTTTAATATAATGGGTCTAAACATTCTGCTCTAAAATTATTTTTTCAAGAATTCCTGACCTGCCGACTTCCTGACTCTTCAATTACCTTGACCTCCCTGATTTTTGTTGTTTTATGATTTTGGTCGTTTTCTAAATTTTTGTTATTTTTGTATTTTCACTTTATTTGATGATTTATAAATGGTTTTACAAATAAGTCGTATGGTTGACAATCAGAACTCTTTTAAAAATTTTGAAAAATTTAAACCTCGTTGCCTGACCTCTTGATCTCATCTCAAAATGCGAGAAACATTTGCCTTTCTTTTCACATTTATGAAATTAATGAAATCTACCATGCAATTAAGTTTTTAGCTTTATGAGATTTTCACACATTTACTTTGATTTCTCTTAAAAAATTTACATTTTCATTGTAAATTTAGCTTTCCACATTGTCAACTTTGAGTTTTCAAGTTTTAATGAAGAAATAGTTAAGAAACTAAAAAATTTGCACTTTTCTTGTTTCATGTTATGTTATTTAGAAATTAATTATTCTGATCTTTTGTCTTAAATTATGTATCTTATCTGTTCAAATTATTTCTTTCACGGGTCATAAGATGGGTAAAAAGGCAAAGTCACCTGCATCTAGTAAGTTTGTTTAGGAGATTAAGGCTAAATTTATCATGATTGAAACACCAGGGCCAGAGGATTACAATAAAAATCCCTCATTAGTCTTCGATACTACATATAAAACTCAAGATGAGGGTAAGCTCCCTTGGGAAAATATTTTCAATTTGAATGAAAAAGAGAATGCCAGAAATCGAATAGTTTAGATGATGATAATTTGGATGCGGAATCTACCTCTGATTATGGATCCATTAGAAAATTTGAGCTACATAAAATTTCAGCTAGGGCTACCATGTTTCCTTATTATGATATTATTAGATAGATATTCTAAGACTAGTACAAATGGTGCCAAAATCTGACCGCTATTAGTCAGATATGTGAATTATTGACTTCGGGTATCTGACATACTGGTGCTATTCAAATCATCGTTGGAATTTTGTGGAATAGTTGACAGTTTATTTACTGTCGGATATGCGGCGATATAAAATGTTGATTATACAACACATAAAAAAGCTAAAATGGTCATTAAAAAACATGCATTTATAGGTTGGTTTTACGATGCTACAAATTGTCAGATATCCGATGGATAGAATGTCAAATATCTTATAGGTCGTACACTAGTCCCTTCCGTAGTTAGATATTTGACACATAGGTCATTTTGTTGGATGGAACAAACTGGCATTAAGGTGTAGTGTAATCGACGACGTAAGTGTTGTCACTCTGATGCCTTCAAGCCGACAATGAAGCATTAGATATGCGATAGGCAAGAGTTTTTCCAATGGAACAAAATAACGTTGAGGCATCGAGTAATCGAATACATAAGTAAATTGTGCGTTGAGGCATCGAGTAATCGAATACATATAAGTAAATTGTGCGACACAAGTGTTTTTGCTCCAACACTTTCAATCCGATGATGAAGTGTTGGATATGTGTCAGAGAGTTCTGTCCGATGGGATTGTTAAGGTATTGATGCGCTTCCATTCGTCGATTGTTCGACAAGTATTCTGACCGACAATCATTGAATATTTGACGACCTACGTTTGCCGTCGAATGTTCGATGGAGATATGCCTTTACGAAAAAAATATAATACACAATACTATTTTGAATAAGCAAGATCTAGGGTTGACTACACTTATCGATGACCCAAGATGAATTTCTCATGAGAATCCTAGACATCTAAATTTGTAAGGTATGAAATTAATGGTGAATTTTATATGGTTAATGCACTAACTAGTGGACTAATTGTTGTTGGTTTATGTAAAAGGTGTGTTGTTGGCAAGAATCAATAGGCTCGGCTACATTTGAGCCTAGAAAGATTTGAAGAGAAAAGACCCAATTAGAGCTTATCTATACTCACCTTTATATAGTGATAAAACCATGATTGACATACACACCATATGTTTTGAAATTTACTAATGTTTTTCCTAGGTATAATTGGAAATAATTCTTAAACAATAAGGATCATGTCTTTGAAAATTTTAAGGAGCCCAAGGGCATTGGTTGAAAACTAAAGTGATCAATATATTAAATGCCTAAGACCTAACAATGACCAAATTTTTTGACCAAGGTATTTGAGAACTACTTGTATAAAAATGGTATTACTTGGGAAATATATGTACCTTACACACCTCATCATATTGGTGTTTTTTAAATAGAAAATTAGATTCTAATTGGAATAACATAGTGTTTTCTTCATGCCAAAGTTATGCCAATTTGATTTTAAATATAGGCTATCTACTAATCGAACTACCATTAAACATGATTTTAACCAAGTTTATATGGGATATGATCCCTCTTGAGAAATGTATCAAAGGAAACCCTTGGCAAAACATCTCAAAACTTTTTGATGTATAGTTTAGGATCTTATTCTAAATGATAAGAGAAGGAAACTGAATATAAGAAGTCATTCTTATAATATAGTAGGACCTTCTAATGATTCAAAATCCTATAGGTTTCTTGATCCATTCAATTAGTAATTTATGTGTATGAATAATGTTGTATTTTATTATAGGGATTTTAGTGCTTCTCTATAAAACTCCCCTTCTATATAGTTAAATAGTGGTCCATTTAAAATTTGTAAACAATTTTTTATTTGAATAAATATTTCACAAAAATACGTCAATCATCTTGTCAAATTGATAGTCAAATATCTTAATAGAGTTGTCTTAGAATTTACCTTCAACAACATAGTTGACTAGAAGAAATGAATTTCCTAAATATTTGACTATGGACCCTCAAAGATGTATGTGATCCTTATACAAGGGATTCTAACCATTTCCAAAGAGTGACTAATACAATTGAAAGTAGTGATGTTCATGCAAGTAATTAGATAACTTAAGGAAGAGTAAATGAATGAAACAATGTGGCAGTGTTTCCTTAGTGGCATGTGGATTAGAGATATGTGATACTCATACATATGTAGATGCACATGATTAACTTGGATGAGAAAATGTTATGGATAAAAAGTACAAATCTTTGATGGATTATAAAATTTGGGATTTGGTTCCCTCGCTATAAGGAATTGATGCATTTAATTTTCAATGAATCTATAAAATTAAGTTCATATATTAATGTGTTTTTAAGAGGTGATGCATGAGCATCATTTAAATTTTCTTTCCTTTTTTAATAGGACCTAGAGTTTCCTAGACTGATCTACAAAGGAATGAGGTTGTTTCTTTCATATATCATGTAATGTAACCAATGTAATAAGAAAAAATATAGTTGGAGTTTAGTAGTTTTAGGGATAGTTAGAGATATTTAAGACTTTGGATTTGATATTTTCCACGAGTGGAGGATTTTTCTTTGAATTCACACAAAATCAAAGGATCTATTACCAAATTGATCCTACCTTGAGATCTGTTAGGTACTGGGTGAAAGATAAAAACTCATTTCCTACTCACAATGTAAGAACACAAATGCAATTGATGGAGGAAAGTATGTAAATTGCGACACCTTCTAACCTTCATAGGCTATCATAAATTGAAAACCCCTCATAACATCTAAAATCCCTATAGAAACCCATAGATCTAACTAGAAATCCTTGATCTAAACACCTGCACACATGCACAAACAAATAAGGATAAAGTTTACCTCCATAGAAGGGAAGTTAGGTTTCACTATGAACTATTACAACAAGTAAACCATAATATCACATATACAAATATGAAATGGAAAAGAAATAAATTTTCCATTCATATAATAAAAATGGTACATAAATATATTATAGCTTAATTATAGCGTATACTCTATTATGATCTCTTAGTTTTCCTCTTCCCTTGGCCTATAGAAAAAATAGGCTCATTTGAGATGCAAGAGAAAAGTTTTATGGTGATATTTTACTATAATTACTAGGCCGTCTCAATGTTTTGAGCCGATCATCTATAAGATCCCTAACCTTCTTTTAGAATTATATAACACTTGATTCTGAAATGGGGAAGACTTTTAAACATAGGGAACACACTAATCCCTCCAGGATCTGCCAACACCCCGAGGTGGTGGAAATTTTCGAGAGATACCACTGGACATATTATTATTACAAATTAAGAGGATATAATGATGATGTAGCTAGGGAATTTTCCATGAATTTTAATCAAAATGGAAAGATAGATATGTGACTGTTGTTAAGGGGATTGAAATTTTTGTGACTAAAGGCATTATTGTTAAGGTATCTAGGACGAGGTATCATATCATATTTTTAAAATACATCTCCTATGAAGGAAGGGTAAGTATAGCTTATGCTTATCAATTCATACTCCTATACCAATTAGAATCAACCACACTTATAACTTGTAGAGACAATAAATGTGTTATACTTCCTCATAAAATCCATAATGGAATGATTTCCAAGGCAAAAAAGGGGGTAAACATGAGATATTATCCCAACATGGGCTCATTCAACTAATGGTTTTCCATACTTTGGATAAGTTGGATCACATCTTCTTTTGGATTGATTTTGGGCTTATATAGTTTTCCCCTCTCTTTCCTATCAGCATCAAGGGACTAAATAAAGACATGTTACTGTGTAAACTCTAATAGGCTCTATGTCTATATCTATCCATAGCTTTTCCCCTGCATCGCCCTTAGGAGCATGTGCTTATTCCAGATACCTATTTTGAGATCATTGCTTCACATTTCATTCATGGTAACCCCAAGGGTGGTTCCAGTCAATCCAATAAGAATCCATCCATGCAAATGAAATACATATGATAACATTCTAAGACATATGTGGTTGTCATCTAAATATCTATATTTCTTTACAACTTTCCAACCTTTTGTTTCATCTTTAAGTTCATTTTGATTTTTTTCTATAGCATTGATTACAAGCTTAATAAAGAAAATATTTTAGAAGCTCTCCATAAGTAAGCAATGTGATCAAACATTTTGAAAGGGATGTTGTGCTTGACTTATAGCTCATTCCACATATTTCCAAGTAGTTGATACTTGGGTAATGGACATAATTTTCATCTATTTCAACTTTTATCACCGACTCTCAAAAAAGGATCGTTTTACATGGAAATATTATGTTAACAATAAATTTTCCTTTGACTGCATAACCATTATAGAAAAGAAAACACTGAATGAGCAAGGGGCTGGCCTCTAAAATCTAATTCCTTAAATGTTTTCCTTCAAATACATTTTTTGGGCATTGTGCAGTCAATTTTTTGTTGAGTCAAAGTCAAAGTCATTTTTGTAAGAGACCCTTCTTGAGCTCCTTAAGGTCAAGAAAGGAGAATTGTTTTTGTGTCTAAATATATCCTCATTCAAATAGTTCCTTCTCCAGAAAGGATTACCATTCATCCTTCAAAGATTGCCTCCAAACATAAGAAAATCAAGTCAGCCTTCCTTACAAGCCTACAAGTCAGGTTCAAGTAAAATTGTTCATGTCAGCTCAAATGCACAGTGACCAATAAGTATAAATAGCCTACTATTTCACCATTTTAAGGAGAGAAGTGAAACACAATTTTAAAAAGTAAGATAAACTATTACAAGACCGACAAATGGAGAGGAAGAAGAGAATACTATAAGACTATTATAGAGAGGAAGCTGAAAATGTGAATTGTAGAAACAATTGCAGGGTGGTCAAAGTTCCTTGTTGCAAAGATGATTACGGAAAGGGTTGTGACTATTTTAGAAGGAAGGCCAAGATTTCTAAATTAGGAAGGCCGAGATTTATGAAGTAGGAGGGTCGAGACTATTGCAAAAGGAGGGTCAAAATTTTGAAGTTAAAATAGAAGGAGATAAGAACCATGATTTCAAAGACAATCACAGGAGGAAATGGTCTAGTGGTTGGAGTAAGTCTATTTCTTTAGTCAAAGGGTCAAGTGCGTCTCTACCTTATTTAATCTACTAGAGAAAGAGTTGACCGGGTTTCTCCTTCATAGGGGTTTTTCCCTCGCCGTGTGCTTACATATTGTGTTTTTGTCTTTGTGATATTCATGTTGGAATTTATTTGATGAAAGGAGCACTAACATAATCAACATATAATTTCACAAGTAAATGTCAAGATAATAGAAATAAAATTGAAGAATCTAACTCACATAATGCCCTATATTTCTCAACAAAGGAGGGGTATTGGACCTCATTTGAGTCACACATGTAATTCGGTCTCTTGAAGAAGTCTGAGGAAACTTTGGAGTGAGAAATAGGTGAAGGATAACAAGGAAATCAAGAAGGTCTATTTTTTTCGCTTGTGCATCAATTCTTTGATTGGAAAGCTCACACGTATGGGAAGAAAGTTATATATGTTCATAATTCGAGCTAGAGAAGAGCAGTGAACCGAGTTATAGAGAGAAGCATTGTTGTTTAGGTGGATGGTCTATCACTTGGTGAGTTGTATTGATAAAAGTGTAGGTTTTAACCCCGTACAAAAATTACCTGCATATGAATTCTAAATCACAGAAAAATAAACAATGCGAGAGCATAACACATAAAAACACATATGCACAGAG
>APFE030253189.1:1441-36318 GCA_000404065.3 Pinus taeda | reverse complement strand
TGCTTCATGTAGATTTCCTCTTCCAAATCCCCGTGAAGAAATGTTGTCTTCCCATCCATCTGTTCTACCTCAAAATCAAAAGCAGCAGCAACAGATAAAAGTAATCTAATAGAAGTTACCTTGGCAACAGGAGAAAAAATATCACCAAAATCAATTCCCGGCACTGGGAATAACCTTTTGCTACCAACCGAGCTTTGTATTTCTCCACCCTTCCCTTCTGCCATTTGTCTTCTTCTGAACTTACCATTTGCTGCCAATGGGTTTCCTTCCAGCCGACAACTCCACCAGATCCCAAGCCTCATTTTTTGTGCAAAGATTCCATTTCATCAACCATGGCCTCTTTCCAGAGTTTTCCATCCTCTGAATCCACTGCTTCCTTCACAGTTCTGGGATCATCATCAGTAACAGACAAAGAAAAGTTTGAACAGAAAGCAGATGGACTATACCTTCTGGTTGCCTTCTTTCTCGAGCTGATCTTCTCACAGCCGGAGTTTGTGGCTCTTCATCTTCTGATTCCTCCTCTGCTACAGAGTCTGATTCTTCCTCCTTTAGTTCAAACTCTATCTTCACAGGTTCCTTTGGTTGGACTTCATGTTAATAACATCTTTCACCTCTGAACACCACATCTCGACTGTACACAACCTTCCTTGTTACTGGGTTCCAAAGCTTATAACCCTTTAAACCATCCTTATACCCAATAAAGATGCACTTTTCAGATTTACTATCCACTTGGTTCATTTCTCCTTTGGAACCTGTACATATGCATCACATCCAAATACCCTCAGATGTGAAAGAGAGGGTTTCTTACCAGTCCATACTTCTTGTGGAGTCTTATCCTCCAACGCTGATGAAGGTGACCTGTTGACCAAATAACATGCAGTATCCACCACCTCTGCCCAGAATTCCTGTCCTAACCCAGCACCACTGAGCATGCTTCTTGCCCTTTCCATCAACGTCTTGTTCATTTTTTCTGCGACTCCATTTTGCTGAGGTGTATATGGAGTAGTCTTCTGCCGTGCTATACCACACTTCTTACAGAATTCTTCAAATTCCTTGCTGCAAAATCCTCCACCATTATCTGTCCTCAACACCTTTATCTTCTTCTCTGTCTGATTTTCCACCAGAGCCTTAAATTCTTTAAACTGTCAAAGACTTTAGATTTCTTCTTAAGGAAATATATCCATGTATTCCTTGAGAAGTCATCTATAAATGATACATAGTACACAAACTTACCAGTGATGGAACCTTCACAGGTCCAAACACATCACTGTGCACAAGCTCTAATATTTGTTTCGTCCTCTTACCACCAGAGGGGAAACTCACCCGATTCTGCTTCCCATATACACAATTTTCACACAAATCAAAATCCAGAGAGCTATTACTCATACCTTCTACCATACCTTTACCATGAAGTATTCGAAGGCCCTTCTCTCCAATATGTCCAAGCCTTTGATGCCACAACATGGTCTTCTCTCCAGAGACCACTAGATTTTCTGCTCCATTTTCAGGAACCATAGAACTATTGCACCTGCCAACAACAGTGCTACCTTGCAGCTTGTACAGAGTTCCAATCCAAACTCCCCGCATCAATACCAGTGCTCCTCAAACCATCTTGCAGGTATCCTTCTCGAACACTGTCTTTACACCTGCATCATCAAACTTGCTTACAGAAATCAGATTTCTGGCCAATGCAGGAATATGCAGAACACCTGGAAGGGTTCTAACCCTTCCACCTTGCAACTTCAACTTTACTTTTCCGCGACCAATGATTCTAGCCTTTCTATCATCTCCTAAGAAGAAATCACCACCATCGTATTTCTCATACTCACAGAACCACTCTCTATGGGGAGTGAAGTGAAAGGATGCACCTGAGTCAATCAACCATGCCTCATGATCTACATGTGTACTTGAAGAAGCCAATTACACATCCCCACCTTCATCTAGGTGGTTTTTTCCTTTGCAGAAGGAGCATCATTAGATCCCTTTCCATTATCAGGAGCTTTAGATTTACACTCCCTTCTAAAGTGTCCTTCTTTTCCGCATTTCCAGCACACCACCTTTATAGGTTTTCTTGGAGATTTAGATCTCCCTCTAGAGTTAGATCTCCCACTCGATGACTTATTTTTGTTTCTGTTCTGGGACCATCCTCGTATAGACAAGGCATCACCATTCTGGTTGTCCATATTTTTCCATCTCATCTCCTCCATCAGCAAGGTTGAGACTATTTCATCAAATTGCAAAGCAATTGCATTGCTACCTATTGTAATAACCAGACTATCCCACGAATCTAGTAGAGAACACAACATACTGATGCACTTATCTTCATCTGAAATTTTAATACCAACAGATGATAACTAACTCACCATAGTATTAAACGCATTCAGATGCTCTATCACCAAGTCTCCATCTTCATCCTCAGGTTATACAGCTTTTTCCGCAGGAACAGTTTATTCACCAGAGACTTAGATTGGTACAAAGTCCCTAACTTGTCCCATAAAGCCTTCGTCGTAGCTTCCCCTGATACATTCAACAATACTGAATCTGAGACACACAATCGTATTGTGCTCTTTGCCTTCCGATCCAACTTCTTCCATTCTTCATCGGTCACACCCGTTGGTTTAGTACCCGATCTACCGCGATCCACTGATCCTTATCCACCAACAGATCCTCCATCTTGAGTTTCCACAACTCAAAACTCTGACCATTGAACTTCTCAATCTCTATATTTCCGCTGCTCGCCATCTTCTTTCACCACCAGAATCGATCTCGCAGATCTCCCACTGAACAGGGTCTACCATGTGCCCGAGCGAAACCCCTCAGCAACAAAGGCGTCCCCTTGAAGCCAAAACAACTCTGATACCAAATGTAGGTTTTAACCCGTACAAAAATTACCTGCATATGAATTCTAAATCACAGAAAAATAAACAATGCGAGAGCATAACACATAAAAACACATATGCACAGATCCCCTGGATCCCAAAACTGGGACTACCAGCTTGATTTTTCATTATTTTCCTTTCAATGTTACAATACATATTTATACATGCCGAAGCATCCATACCATGACGAAAAACCATCACGTCCAAATACCATGGACCAAAAACCATCGATCCAATACCATGGACCGAAAACCATCGCGTCCAAAAAACATGTGCAAAAATCATGCACAAAACCATAGTGGGTCCGCCCAACCTAACATAGGGTCCAAAACCAAAATTTTCTGGGGCGCTGCCCCGGACCCCATAAAGTGGGGTTACGGGTACCCCTCAAACCCCCTGTTAACTATGTGGAAAGAATATATCACAACCCAACAAAAAGGTATTGGAATTATTCCTTGAATTTCTATAAGAAGAGAAGTTTTTGGTTTTTTCCCTAGTGGAGGGGTTTTGACTTGGCCTAGAGCGTATTTTTGCTGTCCTTATTTGCATAATTTGTGATCTTCTTTATTGGCATTGTCTTGATCATGCAAAAAAAATAATAATGATGATGATGAACTAACATTATATCACAAGAATTGTCAATATAATAAGAGAAAGTATTATAAAAGAAACCCTAATTCTGTTTTCCCTAGTTTTTCTCAACATCTATGGTCTTGGAAGATTTGCAATGTAGAAATAAAAAATTATTTGAAATCAATTGCAACGCAAAACTAAATCACGCAATTGGTAGTTGAGCGCTTGGTGGTCTAAAGTTGAGGAGTACTTCGATGAATTTTTTTCACGTACATGACTCCAACCGTAGTTAATCTTTCAAATCAAAATATGATAATGAAAGTACCTAAAAACAAAGGAAGGAGGAGAGGTTAGATGTGATAAATAATTAATAAAATAGAAGAAAAATAATATTAGTGCCTCGTGCCCAATTAATAGAGTAAGAGTTTCTCTTACTGCCCTACATAAAAAATGACAATGTATGGTCTTTCACTTAAATAAAAACACAATTGCCAAAGAAAGATAAATACTACATGATTTTTTTTCAAGGAAAAGTTTGTTATTTCTTATAAAAGTTTATTTAACTCCCACTTGCCCAAGACATACAAGAAAAAAATCAAACAGATTTTCTTGTCTCACCTAAACCCTTACCATTTTGAGCTATCTTCTTCAAATAGTTATTCCACTTCAACATCTGAACTGAAACTAGTTGTCCTACACATATTCATGAGACTAAAGAGGAAAACTTAGATTAAATTTGACCAAATATTAATTTTAATAGCATGAATAAATAATAATTTAAAATATTTTTTTGCATGAATACCTGAATGAGATCCTCTTGGTTTCGAGAATAAATTATTGGAGTAGTTTAATCTTGGAGCAAACCTCCCTCCACTTGACAAAGAAACAACGAAGTCAACATTGACTTTGTTATTGCTCTGTTAGATTGAGGGTGTTTTTCTCTAAGATTATCCAAATCCTAATTTATTCTCTATTGAAAAGGTACAACCACATGAAGGTGGAAGATCTCATGGCCCCTACCCCCCCCGCCCCCACATTCTCAATTCCCCAGCACCCAATCTATCTAATATATAGGAAATAATTGAAAGCAAGACATTGAGATACATAAAAAAAAAAAACAAATATCAAACATTCATTCATTCATAAATCCACAAAATATTTCATCTCATTAAATTTTGTCATAGAAAACATGTTTACATAATATGAAACAATATCATGTACATAAAGAGACATATAATAATTATTCTTTAACATAGAACATTCATTCATTCATTCATTAATCATAGACAATTTTTTTTTATCATAAAAATATCTTTTAATAATATGGTACGCGATGTTTCTAATGATATAAATATTACAATCATTTATTTTTCTTTTTCTTTATTTTTGATGGCCTAGTCATGTACTCATGACGTTGTCGAGGCTTCCACAGGAGGGGTGGATCATTAGCTGTAACAAAAAGGAAATGTTAAATTGATATTTTTTGTTATTATTCATTAACAAAAATAGCATTAGAGTATTCTTTATCTCTTGCACTAGCTGACATTATAATTTAAAAAAGGAAACAATTACCACAATATCAAAACATAAAAGTGTAATTTTGTAGATACTTATCATGCAAAACATCGACATTGGTCAAGACAACCAATATTTCCTCCCATCTTCACTAGAAGTGTGTATGGAATCTATGCAGGTGTATGTTTGGAATTCATAGATGCCCCAAATGCTACTAGTGAAGACGAGATACAATATTGGTTGTCTTGATCAATATTGATGCTTTGTTTGAGAAGTATCTGCAGAATTGTACTTTTCCATTTTGATATTGTGGTCATTGTTTCCTTTTTTAAAGTTTTGAGGATGATTTCTAGGTTTTGTGGAGATGCTACGATGGTTGAATGTTGTATTTTCCAATAAGAGGACAACAAAGGAAATATGTAGATTCTAATATGGACATCATGAAAGAAAACCATTCTAATATGGAGATTATAATAGAGATAATATGAATACCTGAATGAGCTCCTCTTGGTTTCGAGAATAAATTGTTGGAGTAGTTTAATCTTGGTTGAGCAACCTCCCTTTACTTGACGAAGCACCAACGAAGTCAACATTGAATTTATTGTTTCTATGTTGGATTGAGGGTGTTTTTCTCCAAGATTATCCAAATCCTAATTTATTCTCTATAGAATAGGGCCAACCATGTGAAGGTGAAGTCTCTCATGCCCCCCCCGACACATCATTCTCAATTCCCCAGTACCCAATATATCTACTATATATGAAATAGTTGAAAGGAAGACATTAAGATACATAAACAAGTAAATAGCAAACTTTCATTCTTTCGTAAATCCACAAAATATTTCATCTCAATCAATTTTATCATAAAAAAAATGTTTACATAATATGAAACAATATCATGTACATAAAGAGATATTTAAAAAGTATTCATCCACATATAACATTCATTCATTCATTAATAATAGACAAAAAATACTTATGGGTTTAGGGGAATAAATAAGAGGGGTTTGTATAAAATATTTAGGGAAGAGTGTATTCAATGATGTTTTTAGATGCTTAAAATGAGAAATTTAATAGCATTGGAAAATTAGTAATTACACATTTATCTTTTAATAGATTAGGTCTCATCCAAATGACATGCATGCACATTATTTTTGAAACTAGATATCTGAATTGTTGCACCATTTTAAAAATCCAGAAACAAGTACTGATCGTAATTAAAGACTAAAATTCACTTTTTGAATAGGGTATCTGAATTAAGTTTGAAAAAAAATTGTTAAAAGATCATACCTAGTCCGAAAAATACAGTCACCATACTTGAATTGGACAAAGAAGTCTTGCAGATACATATATAACATTTGAAGTCTAAACAAGAGTATAGTTGCCAAGAGCTATGTTTGATGCATAGATCTTAATGATTAATATTGGATAAATATTTACATATGTGTATGTGTGTGTGTTATGAGCATGAGACTTCTAATATCAATCAAAATAAGAAAATAGAGAATATGAATAACCTACAGGAGCCCATACCTATGACATAATGTTCGCAAGATCTTGTGAATATGGATTGAGGACAATAAACTACCTTCATTAAACGTATACTAATTAAACTAGACTTAGTGTACCACTTGAAGCTAGATATCTGTGCAAATAGTGGAAGGCTATAATTCTTATAAATTTTCCAAAATTTGAATAAAAACTAAGAGAAATATTATTACATTCAATGATTATTATGATAAAGCATGAAACAAGTTGATACACCATTGTATGAAGCATCAATATTAGTCTCAATATAAACTAGTAAACATTATTGGAATGGTTTTTATATTAATTTATACTATATTTATTGCAACTAATTTATATATTGGTTGAATTTTCTAATCTATATTATTCTAACAAAATTCTAACATATATTAGTTGCCAGTTCACCATAGTTTGTGATTATGATGACAATTTAAGTACACATGAGTGTAATGTCCATGATGGGATGTATGAATTGTACTTTGTACATTTCCCATCAATGATTATAAACTTGAATGGGCTAGCACTAGTCTATCATAACCATCTCAAAATGACCTGACAAATGAAAATTTACCATTTTTTTCATCATCACTTCACATTGTCTAATAGATGACCCTTTCTACAAATTATATGCATGAATTTTTGGCAGACCATCCCCTCTACCTAACCTATGATTGATTGCGAGAGAAGGTGCATAAAGTACAATTTATAAGTAGGGGATATTGTCAACAAAGATTTGTAAATTTTCCTTTATTCACTCGTTGTCACAATCAATCATAAGATAGGTAGAGGGTATGAACTTCCATAAATTCATGCATATAATCTGTAGAAAGGGTTATTCATGAGATAATGTGAAGCGATGATGACATAAATTGTAAATTTTCATCTCTTGGGTCATTTTGAAATGATGAGATAGACTCGTGCTAGACGATTTAAGGTTATAATAATTGACACACAATTTGGGGATGACAATTCATACGCCCTGTTAGCACTCAAAATGAACCTCAAGGCTGAGAAGAGGTAATCACAGACCAAGCTTTTGATTTGGCATCTAGCCCTACCAGACCAAAGAGGGCTCTCTCTTTGCCAACAAAATGTGCCTGTGATAACTGATTCTTAGGCTAGCTATGGAGTGCGGGGATTTGTTTGAAAGGTTTTTTGGGTCAAAAATAGTAAGGGAAAGGACCATTGGGCTATGGGGTCGATGCCAGTTTCTGTCGGGAAGCTTGGGGAAAAATAAGTGCAATGTTCAGCTAGATAAAGGATTGCAAATGCGAGAAGAATAGGGGGAAAAGCCCGCTGCCCTGTAGGCATCAAACAAGGGATGGATCTGCAGTAGCAACTTTAGACTAACAAGAAACACAAGGTTGCTCAAAAGAGCATCTAATAGAGGATGGATTTTGCAAAGACAACCACTACGTTTAAAAACAAAATCATCATGAAAGGAGCATCGTGTGTAAATGAATTCATAACACATCTCTTAGATAATGTTGTAACAAGGTAGGGAAACAAAATATGTAAGTGAATTATAGGAAATCATACTAAACATGAAACACCTTGATGGATCCTAGGTTTAAAGGGAAAAAACTGCTTTATTAAAATGATATTCAAGAAAACTTTACATAGCCCCAAGCAGCCTCTCTCTGCTGCAAAACTCGAACCTCTATCTTTTAAAAATAATCCTATATATACTAAATTACAAATCTATTTTGATTTCCTCAACATAGGAAATAGGAAATAGGAAATAAAAAATAAAATAAACTTAATAATAAAATCCTATAATAAAACAATGTTATAAACTAATTTACAACTAAATCTCCAGACTATCTCGAGAACCATGAGAAATAGTTTTCGAAAACCCAAATTAAGTGAAGGTTTTCCAAGTAGATTAACATCATTGTACCTGCTCCTTTAAGTGTGGAACAATATTCCACAAAATATTCCCTTTGACTACCACCTCGCACCTGCCTGCACCAATCCTGGAGTTGTTTGATCAACCTGTTGTTCTTGTTCCTCCTTGGATGTTCTTTGACTGTCAGTTGTACCCAGAATTCTGCGAGCTATTAATTTGTACAACAATAACGGTAATGTCATCACTAGAAATGTTATACTCTAGCCATTCATTAACAATTTCAACACCAACATCGCGAGGATCATTGAATTTGTCAACCATATCAACCACCACTTGACTGGAGATAAACTCAAAAATTCCATCACAAGCACCTCAGAAACTGAATTATCCCATACGTTTTTAGCAATAGTATCTCCAACATTGTGCATTCTATTTTTTCAATCCTTCAAGAAAAAATTACGCTTTCACTTAGACATGTAACTAAACAACTGACCTCCACTTGTTAATAATGTAATCCTGTATCAAATATTTAACACCATAGAATGAATCCTTTGTCATTTTAATTAATCAGACACTTGGATTCAACATTTTTCAGTGCCCTTTTTTAACATTTTGATGAGCTTCGCACTAGATTCGGTTGTTGGGCTTTGACCTGTGCGTTGTGACATGTAATATGCAGCATGAGTGGCTTGGAGATTTAGTAATGAAACATAAAAGTTGGATATCAGACCTTGCATTAAGCAAGAACTATGCTCCAATGTTGGATGTCATGATAATAACTTTGTTTAGAAACTAACTGTGTTATTTGTTGCTTCTGTTTGTTGCCCAGGTGTAAGTGTTGCACGTAGGGCCACACTCCAGAAGCACAACGCCACAACTAGATTGGCTTGGATTTCAATTTCTTGACCTGTGTGTGTTGTGGATGCAAGGGTGTTGAGCTGTGCCTTCGACTCTCATTGTAAGCATGAAAAAAAAACAAGAATCCTTGGAACCAATACGCAGGGTTTATTCAAAACTAGGCCGCAACTTATCCAATTTGTCTCTTATCTAGATTAGGATTATTCAATTCAATTATGATATCATATGTTGCACCATCAATCATTCCCAGCTTGTGGGTTAGCTTGATTCCATCACTCAAATTTGCAACATGAAGTGTTGATTCGAGCACTACAGTTTCATCAACATCAAGATGCTTATCTAATTCTTTTCTGCTAAGAAATTCTTGGAGCAAGGTATGCAATTTTGGTGTGCGAGTTATGGTCTTCCACCTTTAAACCAGAATGCTTAAGAATTTTCTTTTCAGGTAAAAGCGCCTCCTCAAATAGATCCCCACAAATCTCTTCAAATTTCTCCCTAGTTATGGTACTCATAAAATCACGATCCTTATAAATTGACTCAAATGATAGAGGGGCCTCATTATTAGTATTAAGAATTTCTTTGGTGCATTTAATTTGTGTCTTCAACTTCGACATTGCTTCAGGAGATTTCCGCACCTCTATACCAGTCCCATATTTATTCAAACTGACATTTGGCATTTTGATGTCCAACCCCTATCGCTTTCCAATGTCGGGTGTCTCTCCTTGATATAACCTTGGGGATGGCTCTACGCATAGTGCCAAAGGGCTACACCCAGTGCTTTTGAATATGGCTATATGCATAGCACCAAAGGGCTACACGCAGTGCTCATGGTTTTTAAAGCCACCAAACACTCATCCAGAAAATAGCTACTGTGTCTTCTTCAAATTGACATCTTGAATTGTAATGGGTTTCATAGGATGTCTTTGGCACACTATAATGGCTCTTTCATGCTTAAGAACCTCCAGATATTGTTTGCTTCCTGCTTTAAAACCATTCCTTTCCTTATAGTACAAATTCATTACCCTTGTCATTGCAATTGCGTGAAATCAACTTGAAAGCCACTGAAGAATCATCAAGAAAGCCATCCTTGCTTTCTATTTCTGCATCCTTTCCCGTTGACATTTTTCCTTTATAATATCCATCTTCGCATCAATATCTACAACATTAGAGGCATGGCAAAGTAATCCCAAAATTACAACAACCAAGAAACAACCAATGCCAGGAAAAGTATGCGTGCTTTGTTTAGGTCAACATCTAAGAAATAATTTATACTTGTCCCACTTTATAGTCTCTAAGAGACTTTCCCCCTGAAGTTTGCACCATTAAAGACTTTGAGCTTCCCATTAAAAATCATTTCTTGATTTGAAACATGATTCTAGATTGACTCTCTGTTTTCACAAGATCACCAACAAAACTATAATTCTGATCGAAGAATTCTTGTAGGTGCTTTTCTTTAATGTTCTCCAACACTTTTCCCTTGTGAGATTGCCATACTTCTCTTTTTTTACTATGTGCAAGGGTGCAATGAGCTGGAGCGAAATTTTGATAACAATGATATTTTAATTAAATAGGACCATTTCATATTCAGTTGAACTTCAATTTGGCTATATGTTAGGAGAGCATCAGTTCTAGTGCCATCATTTGGACCAAAACACTAATGTTTTCCTGCTACAATATTTTCAACATCTGAACATATTGATGCCATAATAGAAGCCTCTGAATCTGCAACTTTATTTTGTTCTAGTATCATGGATTTCACGGAAGAATTATTGTTAGGGTTTCAATATGCATAGAGCCATCTTGCCAAAAGCTTTTAAAAGTATCCATGTCTTCCTGACAGCCATGCGCTCTGCAAAGTGATTACTTGCAGAAAGGACCCCAATGAAGAGATATGTCGGGCCCTCTGGCAAAGGGGGAGATTTCCATTTGTTTGACATGTCAAGTATTCTTTGAGTTGAAAAGTTTGGAAGTGATGTAGGTAAGGATGACAACAAACACTGAATGAACATCTATAAATCTTCAAGTAATTCCTCTCTAGAACCATGAGACCAGCAACTGTAAACCAACCTTTCACCTGCAATATCACTGTCAGCAATGTATAGTGCCCTCTCCACAGATTCATGGATATCTCTTTCAATCAAAGCAGAACAAGCTCGCAATATGTTGAGATGAGCATTAGCAACACGGCAATAGACCTCAAATGCTATGTTCTCTCAGTCTTTATCACAATCTAGCCACTAAAATCTCCTAGTTTCCTCTGGATCATTCAATACATGAATTGCTACACTGGGAGATCTTTGAGTCATTTATTCATTCGGTCATATCTTTTAATCCGGGAGCCGGTTTTGGGAGTGTGATATACCTTTGGAAAGTGTTTTCTGAGATGCTTCTGATGGACACATTTATGACATGTTTTGCACTGAATATCATGTGCAAAACATCTAACAAAACCAAACATAGTAAGATCCCATGTTGATCCCTGGTGAATGGCTGCAAAGACTGGGACTAACATCGGCATTATTGGGGATGGCATCTCCTTGGAGGTGTCAAGAACACTGTAGACCAAGTGCCTCATCCATTGGATAATATGGTCAGCAAACTTGAACAACCTATACCAATCCAAAAACATAGATACACTGCAGCCTATACATAAAAAAATACTAGAAGCAAAGTGGTGTCTTGGGAAGCTTGTTTATGCACAAACCTACCCTACTTTGCAGCAAAATAAATAGATCAAGTGATGTTGTAATGCCAGATCAACAATCAAGTAAATGTGACAAGGATATTGCTTGGAAGTGCTTGAACCAAGACACAAATGGAAAGGCTGACAACCATCCATGCACAAAATGAGTCTGGTTGTGTAAAATACAATCTAATCCATCATTCAAACTGAAAAAAAATTCCATGTACGTTGCAATAGGATCGAAGAAACTAGACTCTATTTGCTTCCCTAACTCCTCAATACATGCTTCCAGCTGCAACTTATTAATGCAAACATCCACGAACAACCCTATTGTTTCTTGTTTTAAAGGAGGGAGAGTTTCCAAGAACTTTTTGGGATCTTGGAACTCATGTGATTTACTTTGAGCATTCAACAGTTCAATTTCATTTTCTAATCATTTAGCAACTAAGCCAATAAAACAATATTTACTTTCAGGTGTGAGTCGGCTGGATTTCAAACTAAGAAACACTGATGTCGAGAAATTCTAATCAATCTGAAATTTTGCTAACTCATCCCTTAAAGTCAAAAAAATTTCACTATATTATGGATTTGCCACATACCCTGTCATCGGTGATTACCATCAACGTTCTAAAATCTGGATTCTAGATTCGTTGGTAGTGAAGTCGCTTTGAAACTTTGAAGCTTGGGATCTTGAACAATGGAGTCATCAGGTAGATGACTTCAGTCTTCATATGTGTCTAACTATTGTCCACCATCAACAACCAGATCTGCAACTTGAACGATATTTCCCAGAGAAGATTTTTCACCTCATCCCTAGCAATGACGCCAAAATGTTAGCACTCATAATGAACCTAAAGGCTAAGAAGAGGCAATTCCGAGGTAACCACCGACCAAGCTTTTGATGTGGCATCTAGCCCTACCAGACCAGAGAGGGCTCTCTCTTTTCCAACAAAACGTGGCTGTGATAACTGATTCTTAGGCTAGCTATCGAGTGCAGGGATTTGTTTGAAAGCTTTTTTGGGTCGAAAACAATAAGAGAAAGGGCCATTGGGCTATGGATTCAATGCCAATTTCTGCCAGAAAACTTGGGGCAATGTAAGTGCAATGTTTAGCTAGATAAAGGATTGCAAATGTGAGAAGAATAGGGGAGAAAGCCCGCTGCCCTACATGCATCAAACAGGGGATGGATCTGTAGTAGCAGCTTTAGACGAACAATAAACATAGGGTTGTAATGATTCCTCGAAAATCGTTGCAACAACATCGGGGAAAACCACTCGGTCTGGACCTTAATGCAACTCCTTTTCCGTTTGGTATGGTGGCTCCGACTGGAGATAATGGGACCAGTTTCCCAATGATGAATAAAAATGGGATGGATGCGTGATTGGTTTTCTAATAAGTGGTAATGGATGAATAACTTAATCTAAAAAGTGAAAATATGAATAACTATTCTATCCCGGGAAATTTTTATTCTTAAGTGCAACGTTTGATAATCTCTGTTCACAAATAAGCATATAGATGAAATTATTTGATAAACAAAGACATTCATTCATATAATAATTGCTTTGTTCAAATAGTTGAACAAAGTAATTAATACAACATTGTTACACTTATCTTTTATATATTACTGATACATGTATGACTAAAATAAAAACATCCTTTAAACATCCAATAGTGAAAAATATAAAGAATGTTGTTGAAAACACATACATATATTCAATAACAGCAAGAGTAATCAAATAACAATTCACATAAAAAGAATGAATTCAGATCATAGATAGTAGTACCATATGTGCTGCAAATCATTCCTAATATCAATCACAATTCAAATTCCTTATTTCAACTCAGAGATACTTTCATATAAAGGCAATAGGGCACATCCACATAAAAGCTTCGTTGTAAAAAATTGGAATAATTGGCCCAATCTTTATCAAAAATATACCGGAAGTACAGTAGTGCAACTTCCCAGTTTGAGTCTTATACAAAAACTGAGGACCCTTTCTAAATGCATGAAAGGGTCTATAAATACTTAATTAAACTAAGTAACTACAAAAATAAAATGCTATTTAATTGGTACAACTGGATCTTGAATATCTTCTCCACAACAAGTTTGTTGGTAGTCGACAAGATGATTCATCACTCTGGCTATTTTCCCTTTGATCTGAGTTGGCATATTGCTAGCATCGGTTCCACTTCTGGAGGGCGACTGAGATGAGAATGGAGCTAAGACAAGTATGTGGCATTGTGTATATCGGGAATGATACAACCGATTGCATGTGTTAGACACTTGAGGCCGGCTCTCTAGCTATATGGTTTTACTAGGAACAACCAATAGGTGTCCCAAGTTAAACTTTGAATACCTGCAACTAACCTTCCATTCTTTTCCAGCTCCTGATTACATGCTTGCTCCAATGTTTTAGCCGATAGCAATTTACCTGGTGTAAATTGTGAAATCATATTAGATAAATAGAGAATGTTATTGATTAATTCAATCAAATTACTTGTGGATAATTTGCATCTAGAAACTTCTCTCTCTGCCTTCATCAACTGGGACTGCCATTCCAAGAATAGGATTTCCTTATGTGATTCTAGGATATTGTGCAGATTTGCTGCCTATCCCTCGTTGGCGTCTTGCCAAGTAAGAAAATCTGTTAAAGTCTCATCGGCCTGCTCTAAATCTTGTCTAGCATCAACTGATTTATCGATTATTGATGTTGTTATATCACAAAGGGGCTTAACCTGAGAAATATTATGACACAATAGTCTTATTTGTGTCACCAATGCCTTACTAATCTGTAGCACTTCTGTTCTGAAATCGGCAGGTTGTGGAAGACTCTTGAACTTCTCTATTTGAAGTGATAGCTGAGCAATTTTCTCATCTTTTGTTTTTGCCATTAGTACATTCATTGTCTTCAATTTTTCCAATGCTTCTGATAATTCTTTCTGCTTTTGAATCGCGCTTGAATCTACCCTCTATTTTTCTTCAAGTAACTGCTTATTCAGTTGATTATTTAATTGTTGTTGTGTTGACAATTGTTGTTCTAATTGTTCAACTTTCTGTTGTGCCTCCGACAGCTGTGTTTCCAACAAAATAATTTCCTTATCGTTTCTTTTAGTAAATTACTCACTTCCATTGCCTTGTCCATGGTGGTCGCTGGATAGGCTCCGACATACTGGGAAAGCTTCGTTAGGTCATCGGAAGGATAAAACTCCTCTTTCCAAACTACGTTGGTTGTCTCTGTTTGTTCTGGGAACAGGGAAGGTTGATTAGGCCTTCTCCTTTTCCGTTGTCGCTTTACTACGGCCCTATGTTTTGAGCTGTAAAAGACATCTAATTGAGGTATATCCTCCACTTGCAAAATGATTTGATCCGAGGGATCTTTTGGAATTATTTCTAAGTCTGTATTAGGGGGTAGGCCGCTGGTTCCTTCACTTGGAACCTTTGTTGACATTGTATCCTGTGTATCTATTGCTTTGGGTGTATCGGCACCTTTTGAACCTTCCAGATTGCTTATTATGGAGTCAAATTGCTGCCATTCTTGGAGAAATTTCGGATCAATCTGGGTATCCACATTCACATCCTCGCTGCCCTTATCCTGCTCAATCCTTCGTGCTTCCTCATGCTCTTTCCTCTGTACTTCTTCCTGCTCTTTTTTCTGGACTTCTTCAAGAATCTTTGATGTAGCAGGAGGTTGGTCGATGAGTCGTTGTTCAGGCTCGCTTGATTGTGTCGTCGGGGCAGTAGCTAGTAAATCCAGAGGCAGAGTTTGCAACCTCTGCTCTTTGAGTTTATTGAATTCTACTAACCCTTCATCGTTATATCTCATTTTAGCTAGTGTTTGGACCTGAAATAATGACTCTGCCGAAGAAAATAAGTCATCAAAATCGCCTTCTTTATGTTCTAACTTTGTGATTTTTGTCTGTTCAAGTACATTATAGACGATCTTCCTTGGGTCAAATCGCCTATTAGGAATGGTGGCGAGATTTAGCATATTTATCATTTCTGCTTCCTTCTCTGCATGCTTATAGTCATGCAGAGTGTAAACACCACACCTTAGAGGGAAAGGAGGCCAAACCTGCTTCTTTGAAGTCCTAAGAGTCTTGGTTGCTCCTGCGGACGTAATCTGATAGGCTAATTCTCTAGCTAATAACTTGTCGGGTATGTACAAGGGAAGGACATGAGGTCTGGCAAGGCTGCCAAAAAATCTTATGTATGCGAATTTATCCTCTCCGAACCAGTTTTCTAGAGCGGTTACATCAATCTCTGCTTGTGAGGAAAATTTCAGAGCAAGCTTGTCAAAAATGGCATAGTAAATGGGCAACATAAAACCATTACAAACTTGATACAGGTGGTCTTTATAATGGGATTTCCACAGCTTTTGGTGATAAATCTAAATCAGCATGGGGTCTTATGGAGTCCATCTCCACCCCAGCACAGGAAATTCGGAGTTGAAACAAAGAGTATCTAAAATGTAGGCACTATAATAAAACAGAGGAATAGACCTATCGGTGATCCAAGTTTTATTTCTAAACTCAAGAATAGCAGTGACTAAATTATTAGATAATATATTTCCCCAATCCATTATCTCACTATTGACTGCTGCTTCCATTAAAGGAACCATCTCAATTGAGAATTTTGAGGAATCATGTAATCCCCAAATCCTACACATCATCGCCCCAGCGTAACAATAAGGAGAACATAATGAATCGACAGAGTACTTACCCGAGGATTCATGCTTGTGTCTTGCGGGATTATGTCTCCATTCCTGAATAGGCATTGATTCAGTTTCATTTTCATCTATGAACTTCTCCAGAAATGCTTTGTTATACTTCTTCTGTGGTTTAGGCAAATGGTACATTTGTCTCAAATCATTAGGTTGAAATGAGCCGAAGACTCTCCCGTCGATTGTGTAGAATGTTCTATTCGTAACAAGGATTTCCTCAACTGCCCACCTCACTACATCTGTATACGTAAGAATTTTTTCTCGAGCCGCTATTCGGTGTAGGCAGGAGTCAGCTAAATCCTTTAGGGTAGCCTCTGACTTTCTGTTTGAACCTGCTGTAGCTTGTACTGATACCGTTTTAGGCTCTTCAGCTTCAACTAGATTATAGATGCTTTGCTAGCTAGTGTTGCTGAGGCCAAGACAGGTAGTGTCTGAAATCAATCCTTTCTTGCTTGGTCATGGATCAACAATAGATTTTCCTGTCACTGCGGGAGCTGAAGCTGCTGCAAATCGTTTGGATTTCTTCCCCATTTGGCTTAAATTTGTTGCTTCGGAGGAGCTCTGCACAGGAGATAAAATGAACGTAATACAGAGAATAGGTGGTGCGAGCCAAATATGAAAGAGTTATATTAATTAATGAATAATGAAGGATTAAAATAATACTGCGGAAGATACAATCTCTGAAGAGATTTCGGCATAACTGCTCCATTAATTAGCCACTTAATCCTGTCAATCATTTAAATGCCCATCATATCGTTTATTTGCTGAATAATTCATTCAAGCGTGGCTTTGATTTTTGGTAGTTAATCACAAGTGAATCACTATCGGGAATGGGAAGGCTTTTAATAATAATCATCTAACATAATATAGTCAAGCCTTTTCAATCTTTTTTGAAATTCGCGCTTCGCTTTATCACAATCGGAATCAGAGAAATGCTCGAGTGGTAACATTTGTGTCATTGCAAAATCCCCGATCCCCGATGGAAATACAACTTATTCGCATCAGGAGTTTTTAAAGGGTGCCCTTAATGTGTGTGTGCTACACTCCCCGATTTCCAATAGCGATATCGCATCGGAGAAAAGTGAGAGGGCCTTTTGTTACACTTGCTTGCCTTTCCTGATATCCGATAGTTATTCACTTGTCGGATCGGAGTAAACTAATGGGTCTTTTTATTATGCATCCTTTATTGTTGCGATATGCGATCTTGCGATCACTTTATCGCAATAATAAAGAATTATATATTTATTTTATAAGACCGATTTATGTTTATTCAAAAGGTTTATAGTGTATTGTTTATTTTGGACCTTTTGAGGAATGATGAGTTGATACCAATTTTATTCATAAATCTAAAAGGGACCCATTTCATATTATAGTTGAAGGTAAAATTTTATGAAATTGGGGGTTGTTATACAACACAACAATTGGCGATTCGCTGGGAGAAACAATTATCTCTGAAAAATGTTGAAATACTTAGAATTTCTTTATATAGAAATCTTATCAAAGAGGAAAATTCTAATATAACTAGGTATACATACATTCTGAATCTAATAATAGTTATTTTTGCTAGTTCCTTCTCTTGTTAAAATTAAATACATTCTAAGTTTTAAATTAGCCTTTATTGGTTGATAATGATAAAACAAAGAACCTTTCCAACTTAGCTTTTTATGACTCCTTTGTCATAGGTAGAGCCTCTGCTGCCAGCAAACGTTCATAGTCTCGACAGGGATACCTTTTAACCATTTGATTGCCCATTATCCCATCCATTTTAGAGTAAAATTAAAAGAATGAATCCAAAAATATGCTTTCATATTTTGTATTTATTTTCTTTTTTATTATTTTGCAAGATAAAAAGCCATTGTCCTGGTTTGGTGGCCAACTGTTTGACAATGCCATTCACTGGTTGTAATCTAACCGAACAAGCTGGATTGTGATGAGACCCCTTGTCTTATGATTATAAGCCATTACCCTGTTTTGGTATGCAGTATTGGTAATGTCAGTTAAACTATTCCCCAATGATCATGGTAAGCAGGCTTGTAATAAGACCCCTTATCTTTTATATCAAATATATTTTATAATTACACTCTGAGTAATCATAAACTTTTATGAATGGGATGGATAATTTTCTCCTTAAGAGAGCATGGATGACAGGGTAAGAGTTGGAGATGCTAAGATTGAATTAGTTTCTGTTTTGATATTGATAACCGTTTTGTGGCCATTTGAAAACATTAAAATGATTTACAGTACTTCTAAATCTCGAGAAGATTTCACAAAAATGAAATGGGGTTTCAGAATCTGAATATACCTAATTTCCTAGAAATTTTCCTTTTGTTTAAGGTTTCTATTTTAAAAGTAAATATCAAAACTATTTCTTTTGAGCAACTTTTTCAATATAGCAAAGGCCAATGAGAGATATCTTAGAACTTTATTTCCTAATAATCCTAAAAACTATGAACACAAATTCTGTTGAAAATTGAATATTTACAAAAGGAGAAGGGGTTACCTCCTCAATTGAAGAATTTTTTCAAGATAAGGCCATTAACAGGAAGAGAATCTCTCTTACCTAATAGATCTTGCAATATGAAAGTAGAATGTCCTATCTTCTCATTGATTTGAAATGGTCCAAGCCACATTTTGTGGAACTTAGTGTGTTTTCCTTTATCTTCATGGGCTTTGTCCCATTTCAGAACTAGATCACCAACTTGAAATTGTTTTGAATTGGATGAAGTTGAATCAAAAGATGACTTGATAATTTGCTGATGTTTTGCATGAATAATTTTGGCCTTTTCTCTTTCTTCTTCTAATTTTAAGATTTGATCATGTCTTAGTTGACTAGAAGATGGGGGACTTTCTTCAATAAACTGTACTAGGGCTAGAGAAGGAAGCAATAGATTGGTTGGTAGAACTACTTCTTTCCCATATACAAGATTAAATGGAGAAGTATCTTTGGAAGCATTCTGTGTTATTCTATCAGACCATATTGCAAATATCAAAGATTTATGCCAGTTTTTATGATTCTTCTCAATAGTTCGCTTAATAATTTTAACTAGCTTTTTATTGGTAGATTTTGCTAAACCATTACCCTGGGGATAGTAATTTGCAGAATATTTCAATTTAAATCCTCTTTTAATAGCGAACTAAAACATAGAATTTCCATAGAAATAAGATGCATTATCGAAAACAAGATCATTTGGGACACCAAACCTAGTAATGATGAATTGATCTATAAACTCTATAATTACTTCAGAGTTTGTTGTCTTTAAAGGAATTGCTTCAACCCACTTAGTAAAGTAATCAGTAGCAGTAAGGATATACTTAGGTTGTTTGGATGACTGTGGAGTGATTTCCCCAATGATATTCAATCCCCATTGCTCGAAAGGTTGTTCTATGTTGACTGGTTGCAAAGGGAAGGCTAGTTTTCTTTGTCTTCCACTGGAGATTTGACAACTTTGGCATTTCCTTACATATTCGTGAGCATCTCTGAATAGGGTGGGCCAATAAT
The DNA here is from genome assembly GCA_000404065.3 of Pinus taeda. NCBI lineage: Eukaryota > Viridiplantae > Streptophyta > Pinopsida > Pinales > Pinaceae > Pinus > Pinus taeda. The sequence goes on along the minus strand of APFE030253189.1, from coordinate 16,217 downwards.
ATCCAACATGAATGATTTTATGGGTTGTTGTATCAGCTCCAAAATGTCCTCCTGCTAGTCTGTCATGTAACTCCTGCAAAAATTTTTGCGCTTCAAGTTTTTCTAGGCATCTTAATAAAATTGAATCATAATTTCACCTAAAAAGTACATCATCTACAATTATGAAGTTTTTTGCTTTTAATCTAATGGCACGTTTGTTTTTATAGGAAAGATTAGGAGGTGCATATCCATTTTTTAAATAGAAGATCAAGTCTTCATATTGTGATTCAGGATAAGTGATACTTATCTGATTGATTTCTTCAGTGTGTTTTGTATCCTCTGATTCTTGAATGTTGGATGCTCCTGCTAATAACCTGCAAAAACTTTGGCCTCTGACAATCTTTGCTGGCTTAATTTCCAAGTGATATTCTTGTAATGTTGTGACCCAATTCGCCCTTTTGTTATATACCTAGGGGGGGTAATATGGGGTACCGAGGGAGGTACCCAAGGTAATAATGTAATAATGGGATGGGCCATAGTAATAAATAAGGTGGTTAACCCATATCATGTAAGGGACCACAAGTAGTTAGTAATAATGTAATGGGCCCATGGTATTAGTCGATGGTATGAGGGAACCATGGTAACGATCCATGGTATTGTATGTATGAGGCCTATATAGAGGCTAGAGAGTCCACATGGAGGATATCAAGAAATATAGTCAAGGATTATTGTGTGAACAGGCATATGGCTTGTGGAGTGTTCTCCTTCCTTAAGGAGTGAATGTATGGTGTTGCCCTACCTTAAGGGTTTAATCAATAAAGAATCATTTCTATCTATTTTTGGGTTTATTTGCATTATCTTATATTTGCATATCAGATCTATAATATTTCCGGGTTAGATCTATAACACTTTTTTCTCCTAATTCCCTTTGAGTTAGTAATTGTCTTACTGCTGAAAAAGGAACTATAACTTTTGTATGGGCTTTTAAAAGGAAGGGTCTGTAGTGTTTGACAACTTTGTACACAACAAAGGCTTGATTTTCAACTTCTGAATAATTAAGTTCAGCACCTTGAAGATTCGAACTATAAAATGAAATTGGTGCTTCCAACTTGTGATCATTAATCTGAGTGAGTACTGTTGCATAAGGCGAAGTGGACGCGAGAGTATACAGTATGAAATGATTTGAAAAATTAGGAGTGTTTAAAGCAGGGGCATTGATTATTGATTGTTTGATAGAGTCAAATGCTTCTTTTTCTGTAGATCCCCACCTAAACACCAAATTTTTCTTAATCATGGTTTGCAATGGTAAAATAATCTGGGAAAAATCGGGAACAAATCTTTTAACAAAGTTAATTTGACCTAAAAATGACTGCATAGATTTTTTGTTATGAGGGAATGGAATATCATAAATCTCTTTAATTCTATCCGGATCAATATAAATACCATCTTTGGAAACAATGAAACCCAAGAGCTTTCCTTGATTAAGAGCAAAGAAGGATTTTTTGGGATTGAGTGAGATACCATACCTTCTGCAGCGTTCAAAGATTTGATTTAAATCATGTAAATGATTAGATATTTTCTTGGAAAATACAGTAATATTATCTAAATAGACAACTACTGTTTTATTCATCAATCCTTTGAAGGCTATATCCATTGATCTTTGGAATCTAGCTCCTGTGTTGATAAGTCCAAAAGGAATTTTTTGGTAAGCATAAGTTCCCCATTTTGTTCTGAAGGTAGTTTTAAGTCTGTCATCAGGATGGACCAACATTTGGTTATATCCTGAAAAACCATCTAAAAAGGACATTAACTTAGAACCAGCTACTGGATGGAGTATCTGCTCCATGGTAGGTAATGGGAAATTATCTTTTTGGCTTGCTTTATTAAGATTTTTGAAATCTATGCAAATCCTGATGTCACCATTTTTCTTTCTAACAGACACCATATTGGAGACCCAGTTTGAATGCCGGACAGGAAAAATGATCTTAGCTTTCAAGAGTTTATTGAGTTTGGATTTTATTTGACTCTCTAAGTTAGGATGAATTTTCCTCAACTTCTGTTGGAGTGGCTTTTGTTCAGAAAGCATTGGAATGGTATGCTGAATGATTGATGTATCGTATGTTTTTAAATCATCATATTTCCAAGCGAAGACATGTTTATTTTTTCTTAATAACCTAATGAATGTTGTTCTTTCTTCCACAGAAAGTCCTAATCCTAAATTGATGTTTTGAGGGTTTTCATCAGTACCTAGGTTTATCAACTCAAATCTTAAAGTGGAACTTTGGAGCTTTGAATTGGTTACCTATTTAAACCTGTCTTTAATATCATAGAGATCCTCTAGTTTAACCACTAGTTTCGGTATTGAGTTTTCTTCCTACTTTTCCTTCATTTGAAGGTCATGGTTGCTTTCATCAATGATTTGATCATCGTAGGACTTTTCGGAAGCCAAGAAATTTAAAATGTCCTCGTCGTGATTGAACACTCGCCAATTGGTGACATTGTCAGGAATTGATGGTCTAAAAATTAACTCCACTGAAAATCTATTCGGGCTGTAATCTTCGGAAGGTAGGAGTTTAGAAGCAACATTGGTTAGCAAGTCAGCTGTTGCATTCTGGGATCTAGGGACAGGAGAAATATTGAATGCTAAAAAATGAGATATAAGTTCCTGGACCAAAGACTGATAGTGCTTGAGGTAACTAGAAAGACAGTGAATTGTATTTCTAACTTGTTTTATGACAATCTCTGAATCACCAAACACTTTCAAATATTGAACTTTAAGACCAATAACTTTATATAGTCCTTGAACTAATACCTCGTACTCAGCTGTATTATTTGTGCATTCAAATTCCAACCTACATGACAACATAGTTTTTTCTCCCTCAGGGCTAACTAAAATACACCTTGCTCCCAAACCTTCACTGAATTTAGACCCATCAAAGTATAGTGACCAAATTAAAGAATTATCAACAATTTTATTTACAGTGTTATCAGCAATATTGACACATCTTTATCTATCAATTTGTGAAAAATTTTCGATTTGGGATGTGAAATTATTCACTGAGAAAGGAGATGGTTGGGCAGTGTAATTGCCAAAGGATGATTCAGAAGAGTAATTCCCCAAAATATTATTATTAAATGTTATTGGTTGATTCTCCTATTCAAATTCAGTGACAGTATGGGTCATATGTTTCTCCCGATTGATTTTGATTTGATTTGGATTTCCTTTATAGGGTAGCCACATATGGGACCAATCGGTAGAAATATAACCATGGAGTTTCTCAGGCCAATCCCTACTCAAAATCAAACCATAAAATTCAAGTATGTCGACAATTAAGATATCAATTCTTTGAACCACTCATGGATCAGCTGATAACCTGGTAGTTACCGAGTTGATTTCCCCTAAAACTTGGACCTTGGTTCTATCCAACTACACAATATGAATTGCAGACTTTTAGGGTTCAATGCTCAGTTTGGAACAAACTGAAGCTGGCATTATATTAGAGGATGCCCTTGAGTCAACCAAACAGTTGTGTAAGTTTCGATTATAGATCTCATAGGTCAAGAGGAAAGGGGGAGTATGGGAATTTGATCTTTCTCTGATTAAAATCGTATCAGTAGCTTCAATTCTACCAGCATGCGGGTGACCTTAATCATTTGCAGCTTTAGCACTAGGAAGAGGCGAAGAAGGTACTGCATTTAGTTCCTTAAGAAGCAATTTCTGCTGATGTTTGAGTTTTCTAAGTTCAAACATAGTAATGTTTGCCTTTGTCTTCTTCATATCATCAATAATATTGTAATCCATTGAATCCAATACTATCAACATCTTAGATGTTGAAGGTATATTTGAGGATGATGGTTGATTTTGAGGTGATGTTGCGGCCGACTTCTTTGTGGGTACCTTTTCCTTTGTAGTAGTAGTATGTGCACTCCTTTTCTTTGAAATTGCCTGAATAGGTTCAGGAGTACCTTTACTCCAGGTAGTCACAGGGAAAGCTTCTTGTTCATTTTCTGTGTCCGAGTTAGGTAATATGAAGCCCCACATTCCATGGCATTCGACAACCTCCTCTTCTTCGGGTTCATCGGATGGTGAAATTGCTTCATCTTCTTCTTCCTCTTCAGGATCTAAGTCTACATTAGATATAACATTTGGTGGTTTTGACTTAGGTTTCTTAAAATTCCTAAATGGTTTCTTTGTTGAAGTTTCTACTACTTGTTTTTTGATTTCAACCATTTCATTTGACATTGTTTTGAGGACCTTTTGTAGACCCTCCATATCATATGGATCTTTAGGGGTTTTCTTCTTTGAATCATCTTTAAAAGAAACTTTTTTGGATTTCCTATCTTCAAGAGCAACTTTCTTTTCTAAAGCAATAATGTGTTTCTCTATAGCAAGCGCTTCTTTCATGTTTTCGTCTAAAGTTGGTTTTGCAGCCTTATCTACAAAAATGTCTATATTTGAAGGTAGGGTTGTTATATACCACTCGCTTATGATTTTCTCACTTGGCTTGGAATCGGTCGGGATTTTATTCAAGAGTTTATTGAATCGGGAGTTAAACTCCTTGATAGGTTCTCTAGATTCAATCCTTAGATTCGAAAGATCATTAATTAGTGTCGCTAAAGATCTATCATCGCCATACTTAGTGAGAAGCTGCTCCTGAAATATGTTCCAGCTGGTAATGGATCCAGAGGGTAAGGAAAAATACCAAGACCCAGCTGATCCTTGTAAAGTGTAGGGGAAAATCCTAACAGCAACATCTTCTTCTGTTACTCTTAGATTAACTAATAACATGAAATTGTTAATATGTTCTTCGGCTAATGTTCCAGCATCTGGATTAAATTTCGGTAACCATTTCTCACGATAATCAGGTAATGGATGTAATGGTGCATGCATAGTGATCACACCAGGACAATTCCATGGATTCTGAGCCATCTTAGAAGTAACAACAATAGCCGATGAAGTTCCAGGTGTTTGGGGAGGAGTTGGTATTGAAGATTGAATAGGTTGTGATGTTGAAGTTGGTGATCCCTGCTGAACAACAATATGTAATGGGGGAGTGGATGTTTGACTTCGCACTGGAGAAGATGAGATGGAAGATGATGAAGAAAAGGTCTCACTGTCAGATCCTTTAGTGTTCTTTTTATCGTTTTTCCTTTTCGGTAAAGGCAACTCAGTGAGTTCAATACCGAGTTTTCCGCTTTGAAGTCTGGTGAGAGGGTGAGGTAGATTGAATTGCGAAGTCTCACTGCCTTGAGATACTTTAGATTTCTAAGGTGATATGGAAAATCCTTGAATTTTCTGGATGAGAGACTGAACTTTAGGAGACTCAGGACTTAATCATTCTGAAGTATGATGGGATTGAGCAGTGGTAGTTGATTCCTCTTCTTCTCGTTTGGATACTGGTGTTCCAGAATGCAAACGGGAGGTCCGAGGTAAGGTGGAGGAAGATTTACTCTCAGAATGGTCCATAGATTTTGATTTACTCGCCATTCATAGTTCATTCCCTCCTTCTAGCACCAAATATGTTGGTGCCTTGAAAATAGTTGCAACAACATCGGGGAAAACCACCCGGTCCGGACCTTAATGCAGCTCCTTTTCCGTTTGGTATGGTGGCTCCGACTGGAGATAATGGGACCAGTTTCCCAATGATGAATAAAAAGGGGATGGATGCGTGATTGGTTTTCTAATAAGTGGTAATGGATGAATGACTTAATCTAAAAAGTGAAAATACAAATAACTATTCTATCCCAGGAAATTTCTATTCTTAAGTGCAACGTTTAATAATCTTTGTTCACAAATAAGCATATAGATGACTTTATTTGATAAACAAAGACATTCATTCATATAATAATTGCTTTGTTCAAATAGTTGAATAAAATAATTAATAAAACATTGTTACACTTATCTTTTATATATTACTGATACATGTATGACTAAAAGAAAAACATCCTTTAAACATCTTATAGTGAAAAATATAAAGAATGTTATTGAAAACACATACATATATTCAATAATAGCAAGAGTAATCAAATAACAATTCACATAAAAAGAATGAATTCAGATCATAGATAGTAGTACCATATGTGCTACAAATCATTCCTAATATCAATCACAATTCGAATTCCTTCTTTCAACTCAGAGATACTTTCATATAAAGGAAATAGTGCACATCCACATAAAAGCTTCGTTGTCAAAAAATTGGAATAATTGGCCCAATATTTATAAAAAATATACCGGAAGTACAGTAGTGCAACTTCTCGGTTTGAGTCTTATACAAAAACTGAGGACCCTTTCTAAATGCATGAAAGGGTCTATAAATATTTAATTAAACTAACTAAATCCAAAAATAAAATGCTATTTAATTGGTACAACTGGATCTTGAATATCTTCTCCATAGCAAGTTTGTCGGTAGTCGGCAGCATGATTCATCACTCTAGCTATTTTCCCTTTGATCTGAGTTGGCATATTGCTAGCATCGGTTCCACTTCTGCAGGACGACTGAGATGAGAATGGAGCGGAGCCAAGTATGTGGCATCGTGTAGATCGGGAATGATACAACCGATTGCATCTGTTAGACACTTGAGGGTGGCTCTCTGGTTGTATGATTTTACTAGGAACAACCAATAGGTGTCCCAAGTTAAACTTTGAATACCTACAATTAACCTTCCATTCTTTTCCAGCTCCTGATTACATGCTTGCTCCAATGTTTTATCCGATAGCAATTTACCTGGTGTACATTGTGAAATCATATTAGATAAATAGAGAGTGTTATTGATTAATTCAATCAAATTACTTGTGGATAATTTGCATCTAGAAACTTCTCTCTCTGCCTTCATCAACTGGGACTGCCATTCCAAGAATAGGATTTCCTTATGTGATTCTAGGATCTTGAGAAGATTTGTTGCCTATCCCTCACTGGTGTCTTTCTAAGTAAGAAAATCTGTTAAAGTCTCATTGGCCTTCTCTAAATCCTGTCTAGCATCAACTGATTTATCGATTATTGATGTTGTTATATCACAAAGGGGATCAACCTGAGAAATATTATGACACAATAGGCTTATTTGTGTCACCAATGCCTTATTAATCTGTAGCGCTTATGTTCTGAAATCGGCAGGTTGTGGACTCTTGAACTTCTCTATTTGAAGTGATAGTTGAGCAATTTTCTCATCTTTTGTTTTCACCATTAGTTCATTCATTGTCTTCAATTTTTCCAATCCTTCTGATAATTCTTTCTGCTTTTGAATCGCGCTTGAATCTACTCTCTGTTTTTCTTCAAGTAACTGCTTATTCAGTTGATTAGTTAATTGATGCTGAGTTGAAAATTGTTGTTCTAATTGTTCAACTTTCTATTGTGCCTCCGACAGCTATGTTTGCAACAAAATAATTTCCTGGTCTTTTTCTTTTAGTAAATTACTCGCTTCCAATGCCCTGTCCATGGTGGCTGCCGAATAGGCTCCGGCATACTGGGAAAGATTTGTTAGGTCATCGGAAGGATCAAACTCCTCTTTCCAAACTACGTTGGCTGTCTCCGTTTGTTCTGGGAACAGGGAAGGTTGATCAAGCCTTCTCCTTTTCTGCTGTCGCTTTACTACGACCCTGTGTTTTGGGCTGTAAAAGACATCTAATGGAGGTATATCCTCCACCTGCAAAATGATTTGATCTGAGGGATCTTTTGGAATTATTTCTAAGTCTATACTAGGGGGTAGGCCGTTGGTTCCTTCACTTGGAACCTTTGTTGACGATGTATCCTATGTATTTGTTTCTTTGGGTGTATCGACACCTTTTGAACCTTCCAGATTGCTTATGATGGAGTCAAATTGCTTCCATTCTTGGAGCAATTTCGGATCAATCTGGGTATCCACATTCACATCCTTGTTGCCCTTATCCTACTCAATCCTTCGTGCTTCCTCCTGCTCTTTCCTCTGTACTTCTTCCTGCTCTTTCCTCTGGACTTATTCAAGAATATTTGATGTAGCAGGAGGTTGGTTGGTGAGTCGTTGTTTAGGCTCACTTGATTGTGTTGTCAGGGCAGTAGCTAGTAAATCCAGAGGCAGAGTTTGCAACCTCTGCTCTCTGACTTTATTGAATTCTACTAACCCTTCATCGTTATATCTCATTTTAGCTAGTGTTTGGATCTGAAATAATGACTTTGCCGAAGAAAATAAGTCATCAAAATCATCTTCTTTATGTTCGAACTTTGTGAGTTTTTCCTATTCAAGTACATTATAGACGATTTTCCTTGGGTCAAATCGCCTATTAGGAATGGTGGCGAGATTTAGCATATTTATCTTTTCTGCTTCCTTATCTGCATGCTTATAGTAATGCAGAGTGTAAACACCACATCTTAGAGGGAAAGGATGCCAAACTTGCTTCTTTGAAGTCCTCAGAGTCTTGGTTGCTCCTGCAGACATAATCTGATAAGCTAATTCTCTAGCCAATAGCTTGTCGGGTATGTACAAGGGAAGGACATGAGGCCTGGCAAGGCTGCCGAAAACTCATATGTATGTGAATTTATCCTCTCCGAACCAGTTTCCTAGAGTGGTTAGGTCAATCTCTGCTTGTGAGGAAATCTTCAGAGCAGGCTTGTCAAAAATGGCATAGTAAATGGGAAACATAAAACCATTACAAACTTGATACAGGTGGTATTTATAATGGGCTTTCCACTGCTTCTGGTGATAATGTGAATCGGCATGGGGTCTTGTGGAGTCCATCTCCACCCCAGCACAGGAAATTCAGAGTTGAAACAAAGAGTATCTAAAATGTAGGAACTATAATAAAACCAAGGAATAGACCTATCGGCGATGCAAGTTTTATTTCTAAACTCAAGAATACCAGTGGCTAACTTATCAGATAATATATTTCCCCAATCCATTATCTCATTATTGACTTCTGCTTCCATTAAAGGAACCATCTCAATTGAGAATTTTGAGGAATCATGTAATCCCCAAATCTTACACATCATCGCCCCATCATAACAATAAGGAGAACATAATGAATAGACAGAGTACTTACCTGAGGGTTCATGCTTGTGTCTTGTGGGATTCTGTCTCCATTCCCAAATAAGCGCTGATTCAGTTTCATTTTCATCTCTGACTTCTCCAGAAATGCTTTGTTATACTTCTTCTGTGGTTTAGGCAAATGGTACATTTGTCTCAAATCATTAGGTTGAAATGAACCGAAGACTCTCGTGTCGATTGTGCAAAATGTTCTATTTGTAACAGGGATTTCCTCAACTGCCCACCTCACTACATCTGTATACGGAAGAATTTTCTCTTAAGCCACTATTCGGTGTAGGTAGGATTCGGCTAAATCCTTTAAGGTATCCTCTGGCTTTTTGGTTGAACCTGCTATAGCTTGTACTGATACCGTTTCAGGCTCTTCAGCTTCAACTAGATTATAGATGCTTTGCCGGCTAGTGTTGCTGAGGCCAAGACAGGTAGTGTCTGAAATCAATCCTTTCTTGCTTGGTCATGGATCAGGAGTAGATTGTCCTATCACTGCGGAAGCTGAAGCTGCTGCAAATCTTTTGGATTTCTTCCCCATTTGGCTTAAATTTGTTGCTTTGGAGGAGCTCTGCGTGGGAGATAAAATGAACGTAATGCAGAGAGTAGGTGGTGCGAGCCAAATATGAAAGAGTTATATCAATTAATGAATAATGAAGGATTAAAATAATATGGTTGCGGATACAATCTCTGAAGAGATTTCAGCATAACTGCTCCATTAATTGGCCACTTAATCCTGTCAATCATTTAAATGCCCATCATATCATTTATTCTCTGAATAATTCATTCAAGAGTGCCTTTGATTTTTGGCAGTTAATCACAAGTGAATCGCTATCGAGAATGGAAAGGCTTTTAATAATAATAATCTAACATAATATACTCAAACCTTTTCGATCTTTTTTTAAATTCGCGCTTAGCTTTATCACAATCGGAATCAGAGAAATGCTCGAGTGGTAACATTTGTGTCATTGCAAAATCCCCGATCCCCGATGGCGATACAGCTTATTCACATCGAGATTTTTTAAAGGGTGCCTTTAATGTGTGTGTGCTACACTCCCCGATTGCCGATAGCGATATCACATCGGATAAAAGTGAGAGGGCCTTTTGTTACACTTGCTTGTCTTTCCCGATATCCGATAGTTATTCACTTGTCAGATTAGGGTAAACCAATGGGTCTTTTTATAATGCATCCTTTATTGTTGTGATATGCGATCTTGCGATCGCTTTATCGCAATAATAAAGAATTATATATTTATTTTATAAGACCAATTTATGTTTATTCAAAAGATTTATAATGTATTGTCTCTTTCGGACCTTTTGAGGAATGATGAGTTGATACCAATTTTATTCATAAATCTAAAAGGGACCTGTTATCACTCAGGTTGTCCCTAGGCTCCTGTAGGGATACGACCAAGGTAACCACAAACTAATCTTTGGATTGCAGGTTCTAGCCCACCTGCAATCAGAGAGGGCTCTCTCTTTATGATTTAACTTTGTTGATGATGATTTTAGGCTAGTTGTCGGGTTCAGGGTTCTTGTGTGTTTGGATGGAAGGAAAATTCTTTCCAACAGAGAGGCAATTCATGAAGTGATAAGTTTCAAACCATTGGGCATGGAGTCATGGGTCAGGATTGCTAGTGCGTTTTCTTGGTCACAAGAGGAATATGGAGCAGGATAGCTGCACATAACACAACTTTCAAACTAAAAAGATGAATGACATGTAAGGAATGAGAGGCACTTAAGAATCTCTCACTCAGCTTAACAGAGGAAAGGGATGATCTCTATCTAGGGGCAATGAAGAATCCCTGGATAACTGTCATGTGTGATGAGGTTAGGGCAAACATGAGCCATATGGAATTCATATTTATGCCTAAACAAATGAAAACATAAAGAAACAACAGAAATTAAGCATAGAGTGTAATTAAACAAATTCTAAGCTAATCTTCTTTTCTGCTGTTTAGATGGTAACTTATGAATGGAAAACAGAGGTAAGAAGCACTTATTGAGTTATGCAACAGCACAAGAATTCCATAATCACTCTTCAACCGTTAAACACAGTGAACAATCCATTCTCCAAAGCTCATAAGCAGTCTTTGATTATAGAAACTATCAGGTATTACAGTGCGAGTCTCCCCTGGAGAAAAATCAGCTAAAGATAGCTTGTCAACCAACCAACACTTAATACAGTCTTGAGGGCTGTTTTTATAGTGCAAATATCTCAAAAATATTTATTACAATCGACCTAAAATAGGTCTACGAAAAGAGCTTTCTAAACCTAAAATTGTGCCAAAATTAAATGCAGGTAAATATCTATTGAACTGTGTCAGAGGTAGCTGGATCAAAAATAGTGTAATGTGGCCCTTGGTGGCTCGATGCAGTACTGCTGGAATAACTATGCTTTTGGATTTGCAATTCTGATCTTGTGTGATTTAAATGTGCAATAACCGTGATTTGAGAGCCTTGAGCGGCTTCGCCCTTTTCTTTGACTTTGTTGGAAGGTGTTTAATTTTCACCTGCTTTGGGCCGCTGCTAAGATCTTCACTGATACTCTTCGCTGCTACATTGATGGTCTTCGCCGCTTCTTGATACTCTTTGACGTGTTTTCTGTCTGCATATTTGATCTGATACTCTATAATCTTTATTATTGGTCTCTCTCTGTCTTCAAATATGTTAAATTTGGCAAAATCGGGCATTTTCTGGCTTTTTCAATGCAAAAAGGGCCAAGGAATCAAAAGATTCCCTAAAGATTCCCCAATATGGCTCATTTCTCGTAGCGAAGCACGCCTCCGTTTCTCATTCCAGAGCTCCGAAGCTCGATTTTCACGCTTGCGCGTTTTTTCCCTTTTTCTGGCTACTGAGGTCAGCATGACGTCAACGGTACGGCAGATGACGTCAACGAGGTGACGTGGCAGGGTGATGTGGAAATGATCTGGTCGGCAGGGCGACCCATATGTTACTACGATGCGATATATTTCTTTCGATGCGATCGCAATAGCGCATCGACGGAGAATGAGAAGGTATTTATTTTGAAAACGCGATGCTTGCGACCGCCGATCACCGATATCGCGATAGTGCATCGGGAAAAAAGGAAAGGGGCACACCTATGTGGTATAAAATATTGCGATATGCCGATCGCGAGATGGCATCGGTGGAGCGTCCATCGCGAAGAAACAACAGCGAGCCATAATACCCTTGTGACCTCCGATTGCGATAATCGTGTTGGAGAGGGTTCACAAGGATCAGAAGAATGTTAAGTCAATTGGTCAAGGGTTTATTGTGATCGGAAGGAGTGAGTATGCGCTTTTGAAGAGTATTTGAGGCCTCGGAAGGGGTCCGATAACCTAAAAAGGAATTTTATGCTTTGGAAGGAGTCCATTGCATTAGAAGATGGCTTGAAGGGGCAGCATGAGGGTTCTTGCCAAGTTTCAGATACACTAAGCAATTCCCGGGGGTACTTATGGTTATTTTCAACTAGGGGGAGGGAATATTTACATAAGGGGATTATCTACATAGTTTTAGTAGGGGGATGGGGAAAATATAGGGAGTTAAATAATAATGTCAGTAGTTAATATGGAGATGACAAGAAAGCGCTAAGTTTCAGAGATATTAGGCTTCAAAGGGGAGATAGAACCTTATAGAGAAAGTATGGATCCTCCTTGAGTGAAGCAAATCTTCACCCAAGCTAATGACATGGAGAATGATGAAACTAAGAGATATAAAGCAGATCTTGACCTCTTTTTGGGGAAATTAGTTAATGATTCGGGGAAGAGGAAGAAAGGGAAGTTAGTGATGTCTGATTTGAACTCCTCCATATGAAATCGCCTGATGACTGTGCCCTGAGTAGAGATGATATTCTGAAAACATAGAATTGATCAGAAATCAGGATTCTGCAACCTCAAAACTACCTACCCGGCCTACTTACCTAACATTTTTTTTCTTTTGATTTGGGTGCACTTAGAATTGCAGACCCAGCATTTCAATTTTTTCCTTTTTATGCCTTCCTATCTACAAACTACCCTTATTTCTTCCAAGGGCCCAGATTAAGCAGTTGGGCTCCTTTGTTTCTCTACCTATCTAAGACTCTGCCAAGATTAAGCTGTTTGGACAGATTTTCACTCTATATTCTAAAACAGAAAATTGAAACCTAGGGAGACCAAGATTAAGCTGTTTGGACCTCCCTTTAGCTGAAAATTCTACAAAACTGGAATGACTCTCAAAAATTTGGAAGGTAATTAAATGAACTCTGAGTAGCCTTCTTCGCTTGGAGACTGTTAAGCAAATATGGAGCATTGCATCATGCAAAGTATGACATATTTGGCCCGTAAAAATGTCAATCATGAAATATGAGTAACCTGCTGCAGCAGGAGGCTAACAGTGGCTCCACTTGGGGATGGCTTTTCCTTGTGAGAAGCCAAGAATAGCAGGTCAGATTGCCTTGATTCTTTTGTTATGGTTGTGCTTTGAAACTTCTTAGTGCTGACTGTTGGATTGATTTGAACTTTTGGACTGGTAAAAGCACTTTCCCTTAAATGTACTGCTGTTCAATTGTAAAGCAATGCCTGCTTTCTTCTGCATGCTTTAGTATCATGGATTCTTACAAAAATAAAATCAAAGGGCTGATATATACAAACATTCTATGTACATAAAATAACACTGCCTGCTCTTTTTTAATAAAAAAGGATCATTGTAGTGCTTTAGCATTCGGCCATTGATAGGGGCTTCTTTAGCTGTGCTGCCATCTAGAGGTCTGAGAAAATATGTATTATTGCCTTGCATAGCGCTGATAGTGTATGGTCCTTTCCACAAAATCGAATTTTGCATGTTTGCCCTTGTCTAATCTTCGTGAATCTCATCTTAGGACTTTGCTGCCCTCCCAGAAATCTTCTGCTTTAGCCTTCTTATCAAACATTTTTTTGAGTTTTTCTTGCAGCATTCGAGCTCTGTCGTAGACTTTCTCTCTGGTTTGCTGAAGATGAATGGTTTGATTAATTCTTCTCCTCATGTCATTTGGTTTCGCATGAATCTCCTGCAACAGTTTAATAATAGGATTGCCCAAAGATGAAGGAAATTTGGCTTCACTTCCGTATACTAATTCATAAGGCCTCATCCCAATGGATTTCTTGGTGGAAAGTCTGTCTGCCCATAGAGCATTTGTGAGCTTCCTATGCCAGTTCTTTTTGTTTTCCTCCAGTAATTTCTTTATGATATTGATGAGGCTTTTGTTGGACGATTCAGCCAAGCCATTACCTTGAGGGTAGTAAGTTGTTGAGTGGCCGAAGGTAATGTGGTATTTATGGCAGAAGTTGATCATCTTTTTGGATTTGAAAGCAACAGCGTTGTCAGTGATGATTTTCTCAGGGCAGCCAAATCTAGAAAGGATATTGCTCTCAAGGAATTGGATTATGGTGGAGTCATTGGCTTGTCTACATGGAATGGCTTCAATCCACTTAGTGAAATAATCGGTGGCTGTTAAAATCCACTTGTGCTGGCCTGAGGAAGAGGGATGAATTTTTCTAATGAAGTCGAGACCCCATTGTTGAAAAGGTTTTTCAGTTGAAATGGGCTTAAGGGGCAAGGGCAGTAATTTTATTTTTCCTTCAAAGATTTGGCATTTGTGGCATGAAACAACAAACTTCTTGACATCTGCAAATAGAGAGGGCAAATAATAACCAGCCCTTAAAATCTTGTCAGCCATGGACTTCCAATATAAGTGTCCTCCACAGTCCCCTGCATGGAATTCTTTCATGATGTTGTTAGTTTCATTCATAGTCAAACAATTAAGCAAAATACCTTCATG